>QANZ01028750.1:3525-23417 GCA_003254925.1 Chamaecrista fasciculata | reverse complement strand
AAAAAAAAAAAAAAAAAAAAAGATAAAAGGCTAGAATGAAATTCATTCCAAACATATGGGATCAAAAGTATAATTTGACCATATGTATATATATATTGTTGTATACAAAATGAAGGTAACAATATATATATATATATATGTATACATTTATTTAATAATCTATTGCATACTTTGTTCGCTTACATTTATTTAATAATCTATTTATCTGGATTTCTGAAGAGAAAAAGCTGCTTATTTTAGATTAAATGTAATAGAGGTAGGTTTTTCTTTAACCCTGGAAGAAGGAAGTAGAAAACTGAAATTTCTTCGTTAAAGGAGAAGCAAAAGCTAAAAGACATTGTATACACTATACAATGTCATTTTTATGTCTAATATTTCATGGGACTAGTCCTCTGTAATTTTTCTACAATATATCGTATAATGACTAAAATGCAATTTTCTACATTAATTTGGCAATAAAAGAAAATCAATGATTATAACTTAAACTGCAGATGATTCATTCACTTTGTTTCTGAAATACATTGAAGAATAACAAACTTGATTGGCCTGAGCATTTGAATGTTTCAAATTCATGTTCCACAAGTTTCTTCAATGCGCGTCAGGCCATTGCTTATATATATGAAATGCAATGAACAGAGACGAATTTTGTTTTTTGTTTTTAATTTTCCAGTGTAGTTTGGTGTGCTATTGATTAAGGACTAATTGAGAATTGTAGAATAATATTTAAGCTGCTTAATTGTTCTTATTAGTTTACCTTTCAAATCTTAATTGGGAGTTCAAAGGGTCAAGTCTAGATTTGGATCCTATAAATTGAAGATACATATTCACATTCACACTTGTGATTATGTCCCATAAAATTGGAAGAATGCACTCAAAGTTGTGATATGTATTTATATAATTATTTTCATTCAAACTTTTATATATTTTAATCAATTTAACATAATATAAATAATTTAAATACCCATTTTGAGAGAGACAAAAATGCTTTGAGAAGGACCAAATTGAGAATCAACATGTACAATGATTTACTATAGACTATAGAGAATAATATAACAAAGGCACCAAGTGCTTCAAGTTTCTAAGGCCAAAATGTTACTTTTTTGAAAAAAACCAATAATAATAATCAAACTGGAATGCCAACAAAAATCATTAGACTAACAACTGTGGAATCTGAAAGAATCACGTATATCAGATAAATGTGAAGCAGATGTACACTTAAAAGGAAAAAAAAATGCAATTCTCCTAAGAATAAAAGTAATCTTTGCTTTTCTCCTATGACTTAGTAACTTCATTATCCTCCTTGCTGGTCTCAGAATTGGCTTGCATTTCAAGAAGCTTCTGTTGTTCCTCCTCACTCTCTGTTGCACTCGCTTGATTCGCAGCCTTCGGTTTGCTTGCTGATTGTTGATACAAAACACCACCTAGTAGACAAATCAAAAGTCCCACTGTACCCACCCAGGTTGAATGCTTATCCCATACTACCAAATTAATCACTACTGTTAACAATTTGTTCACTATGCCAAGAACTGTAAATCCGGTGGCGGAAATTGCCCTCCGGCAAGAGAATCCAAAGAAAGAGATGGACAGACCGAACAAACATGACAATCCCACTGGCAAAATCACTTGAAAGGAGTACCAGTCAGACTCGTCGGAAAATTCATGTTTGATCTTCTTCAGCTCGCCCATGATTAGCAGTTCCAACGGGAAAAGTAGAAGAGCCTCAAGATTGTTGTACAGCACAAGTCCCCATGTGTTCAAACCGATGGTCATAACAACATGCTTTATGTAAACAAAATCTATGGTCATACTAATCAAGTATGCCAGAGCCCAGCTATAAGCCATGAATGTGAACTGGTAATCTGTTAATACATAAAGCACACTTCCTGCAAATATGGTAGCTAATGATAGCCATGTCTTCAAGGATGGCCAAGGTTGATGCAAGAAGAGAGTCTCACCTACCGCAACAAAAATGGGAACAGCAGACCGGAATACGATGAAAGTATCCACATTTGCATGGAGAAGTAGCTCACTATTGGTGAAAAGAGATAAGTAGAAGATGATAGCTGCGGGTAGGAACCGCCACATGGTCAATAGGTCAAGAGGGTCATGCTCAACAACCTTAAACCTACCGCAAACAAATACCCCGGCTGCACTGGTGAAGTACTGTAAGGCAGTTAGTGCCCCGGGATATGGAAATTTCATGACAGCCCATTTGTTGATGATCGAGAGCAAAGAGGCAGATAAGCAATATCCAGCAGCTACACCGTACATTGAAACTTGTTGGAGGAGTGCATTGTACCAACCTCCCTGGATATTATCGCTAGCCAGAGTGGGGGCATTGAGACCTTTCTGAAACTCGGGATTAGAAGGGTTTTCCACATCATTAGCTTTAGACATCTGAGTGCAACTAAACCAGCGTCAGTACAATCTTCATAATCAGTTAACATGAGTGTTGAGTTTCAACTTTCAACTCATTCAGAAATCAAAGTTCAGAAGCACATTGCATTTCCTACCACCAATACAGTCCAACACAGAGATTGATCCCCGTAAAAACTTCTTAACACAGTATGAGACAGAGGCAAAAACCAGATAACGAGTAACTAAATTTCTACAAGTCTTTTACCCAGATAGATAGTACTCTTGTTCCAAGAAACAACATAAACAGAACATAGGATGTTTACAGTAAGGTCACAAGTAGATCATCTTCTGTTTATCTCACACATGAATTTTGTTATAGAAAGAATAAAACAAGAAACAACTCTATGAAACGAAACAATTCATGCAGGGCATTGCATTCATCTTTTATCAATGATTGATCACATATATTTTTTTAAATGTATAACAATCAAATAAATCATGTGAATAGCTAAGAATCTTTAAAAAGACACCAGGAATTTGCTGGTAGCTGTCTGCTTGAAGTATAGCACTCTGGAAGTGTTATTACTTATTTTCGCAATTAAAAAATAAGGAGACATGGATTGAAACAATACACATTGATAAAAAAATCCCATCAAGCAGCCTATTTCTCATCATTTTTCCTCTTCCCATGTACAGTTTCTCTAATGCAAGCTCCATAAGCTAGTGTAAATTAAAAGCAAAGCATATCCTCATCAAAGCACAAGCTAGTTACAAATTAATTTGGTAGAAAACAGAACAGCTAGCGTCAGAACTACCAATTAAAACAAGATAAAAAAAATATGCTCTCTCTCTTCCTAATTTCTTTTCTCTACCAGAGGCAAAAGAAAGCTAAATGGGTAGTGCAGTACAGAAGCAAAATCAATCAAAATACCAAGCAACTCTTAAACCAAAATGCAGGGTTTTCTTTCTTCTTAGCAGATTGATAGAATATAATGCACAAATTCAATAACATATACTTTAAAACATAATTATCAGAACAATAAAGAACATCGGAGTATAGTTGGCCAAATCTCAACCCCAAGAGCTACAAAACCAAAGAAAGAAACAGGCACGGGTACGAAAAACGCATGTAATTACTAATCAGCAAGTAGAAGTAGAACAATTAGGAAATGGGTATGAAATTTGAAGACAGAAATCGAAACGGTGAAAGGAAATCCCTAATCACAAAGAGAAAGAGAGAGAAAGTACCAAATCGGAAGAAGAGTGAGAATCCAGAAGCGAGGGTTAGAGGGAAGAGATCGGAGAGAGGTAGAGTGGGATCTGGTGCGGTCGATACTATGGAGAAGTGAGAAGGGACGAAGCAGACTCAAAACGACGACGATGGATGGAGATTGCAGAGAGAGTATTGCACATGGTGATAGATTTCTCTGTCTTTCTTTTCCACTCTTTCTGCAACAAACAATTCATCACATGCTTCCCATTATTATTATTATTATTAGAGTAAATTAACAAATTGATCCTTGAAAAATTACCAAGATGACAATTCAGTCCCTAAAAGATTGAGATACACATTTAGTCTTTGAAAGATTAAAAAATAGTATATTTTTTAGCTACTAATGGATTAAAACAATATACTATTTAGTCTATAAGAAAAACTAAATAGTATATTGTTTTATTTTTTAGGGATTAAGCTATATCAAGGACCGAGTTGTTAGCTTGGTAATCTTTAAGAGACCAAATTGTTAGTTTCTCATTATTATTAGGCAAAAGTATTAATTTCGTCCCCAAACTTTACATCAATTGTCAATTTTATCCCCAATCTTTTTTTGCTGTCAATTTTCTGCCGGTGTTTCACATTTTAGTCAATTTTATCCTTTGACTAACTTTCTTCAATAAATTAGCAATACACTGCATTTTGTTTTTCAATCTGAGTTAGGATTTGATTTTTTTTTTTTAATCAATTCTACATTATATATCATTAGTCACGTACATTTTGTCCATAATATTTGGCTAAACTAAGAGCAAAAGATCAAATTAACCAAAATGTGAAACATTGGGGACAAAATTGACAGCAAAAAAAGATTGGAGATGAAATTGACCGTTAGTGTAAAGTTTGAAGACGAAATTAGTACTTTTTTCTTATTATTATTATTATTATTATTATTATTATTATTATTATTATTATTATTATTATTTTGGTTAATTAATTGTTACAGTAAATTACTCTGTTCAAGGCAACAAAATTAAAAAAAATGAAAATTTGATTGTATTTTCATTCTAACGTTATTCTAAAATAAATTTTATTTGCTATAAAAAAATTTACTTTTATTATGAATTATAAAATAACTTTTTTATATCATTTTTATTATGGTTAATTTTTTAGATAAAACAGCTGTCTTATTTTTATTAATAAATTTCCATGAGTGAAAATATAAAAAAAATCTTACATAAATTTAGTAAAAGAAACAAAATTATTCAAGTTTTATGGCAAAGAACTAAGATTTTTTTGAGCTAAAATATTATTAAATAATTAGTAATTTTTTTATAAAAATGTAATTTATAAGATAATATATTTCTTGACAATTTCACTTTAATATTGTTTTTCATGTAGTATAAGTTATATTTATTTTTTAATGTTAAAATGCACTTAGAATTACTGAGTTTTAGGTTGCTGGACCGTTGGGGGCACAAAACACTTCTTTTGAACTTTCAATTTTTATCATTCAGCACCTTTGTGTCAATTTTTCGTCTAATTATTATTGTTTTGTGTAAAAAAAAAAAAAAAGTGAAACACTGAAACAATTTAAGGGTGTTGAGAAAAGTTGAAAATTCAGTCACTCAATTTGTTAAATTATTTCAATCGAAAGTATTTTGTGCCCTCAACTTAAAATTTATAGGTCCTATATGATTTGACGTTAAAAGTTTTGGGGGTCTTAAATGTAATTTCCTTTTACAACGGAATATCATAAATGCTTATAGTTGAACTTTTGACGTTTTTTTTTGGTAATTTAAGCATTGTTTGATTTGGGTGAGATGAAATTCATTTTTTGAGTAAATTATTAATTTTTCTTTGTCAAGTGAGTAAATTATTAATTTGATCTATATATTATACCAGCATTTTTATTATAGGTCTTCAATCTTTTTAAATGATTAATTTAATTTTCAAACATTCATAACTTGTTGTAATTTTTAGTCATTCTAAAGGTTGAGTTATACAATGATAGAGTATTAATAGAGATACTAATTTATAACCAGTCATTAGTTTTCAATAACTAAATTAAACATTTCATTAAATTAAAATCAGGGATTAAAATGATAATAGTCATATAATTAATCTATTTCGCTTGTAGAGTATCCATTTTGGGTGAGAAATATTGGAGCCCATTCAATTTCCACCAGAGGCCCATGAGCCCATATTTGATGCATTTGTTCTATAATTCTTTCAATTTTGTGGATAAATAGTATAAGATTTTAACAACACTAATCTCATGGTCAACAATAAGCTGATATGGAAATCAGCATATATCAAGGTTAGCATTTGCAGAGAATGAAGCTATATACTTTGGAGTGAAAATAATATTTTTGAAAAATTTTGTTAATTTGAGTTTTTTTTTTTAATTTTTTGTACAAGATCAGAGTTATAATTGCCAAAATCTAATTTTAAATTTTAAAAGTGCGATTTTATTTATTTTATCCAAGTTTAACTTAATTTTAGCATGGTGTGATTTTATAAACGATTTAGTAGGTAAAATCTTGATTTTACCAATTTTATTATTTAACTCCCAATTGTAACAATTATACTTACGATTGAAACCTATATATTTTCCTCCTCGTGCATTTCTCTCTCTTTTTTCTCCTCATTTCTCTACAAAAAATATATGGAACGTTTGGTACGTTGTTATTTTAGATGTCGTAGTATCTTGGATGTCGTAATATGTTATATCATAGTATAAGATACTTGATGATAAACTAGAAAATGGGCAAGCTTACCTAGTTCAACAGGTGAGGGCTGCAAGAGCAATTTGATCATCTAAGTACCTGCAAGAACTTCACAGGGGGGCCCTGCGAAGAATACTCCGACGCTCAAGTTAGTGTATGAGAGATATGAGAGCAAGAGAATTCTGAAAGGTGAGAAGTAGCTAACCTTAGTCTGCTGGGTTGAGCTCTATTTTTAGAGCAGGGGGAGAGTGGTGGCCAGCGCACGGGGCGCATCACATAGTCAGGCTCTCCACCAGCGTGAGTGGTGGAGACCGAGATTTGCGGGACAAGGCAATCGTGGGTGATTGCGTGTTGCGTTACAGGGTTGGCGCTAGGCGGCTGGGGAGCGTGGGCATGACTAAGTCCGTGACCCCCGATCTCCACCAGCGAGGATTGCGGAGGCAGTCGTGGGTGACTGCGTGTTGATCTGGAGGCGCCGCCATGACCCTGGATGGATCACGACCGCCCCTATGTGTGCAGAGGGTACTCGATTGGCTCGAGTGCGCCTTGCAAGATTTCGAGGGCCATTTAGGCGTACGCCCAAATAGTGATGTATCACTTGATATTTGTAATACTAACTTTTGGTATCACAATAGTAGATATCGTAGATGTAAGATGCATATGTTTAGTTTATCTTGTAAATAACACCGATCTTCTTTAAATTTTTATATTTACTCTTATAAATATCTTAAAAACATATATTCATTTATATTTATATACTAAAAATATATTATTTTATAATACTGATATATAACTAAATTATAATAATATAGTAAAAAGTAATTTTAATATAGAAATTTTGTAAACGAAATATCATCAACCAATTATCTAATAAATGTTATAAAAAATCTCTAAATAAATCATATAAAATTAACAAAAATAATAACTAGACCTATAACTAAAGTGAGAGGAAGACCCATATGATTGGGTGGAACCAAATGTGTCGGCCTAAAGGAAATGGTGGCTTGGGTTTGAAAAGCATGAGACATATGAATGATGCGTGTTTCCTTAAAACTGGTTGGAGGTTACTGCATGAGAGAGAGAGTCTTTGGAGCAAAGTTCTTATCACTAAATATGGGAGGAATGCCAACTTTGTGAGTCATCTTGTGGCTAAACCCACTGATTCTGGTTTGTGGAAGGGTTTGACTAAATTGTGGCCAAAGTTGATATCTAATTGCAGTTGGGCTCCAAGAAATGGAAACACAATTCGCTTCTGGGAGGATCGTTGGTTTGAAAAATATGGCAACTTGATTGATTATGCTGAGCGGGATTTGCCGATGACAGTGAGAGGGAAGTGTGTCTCGGAGTATGTGCTAGATAATGGTGAGTGGAACTGGAATGAATTTCAGGATCTCCTCCCAAACCAGATTATTTCGATCTCCACTCTGTTTGCCCGCCGTCGACTTCTCTGGGGAATGACGTTTTAGTCTGGAATAGAGATAAAAGCGGAATTTATTCTGTCAGTAGCGCGTACTCTGTTTTTTCAGGGGACAACTTGCGAAATACGAAGAACTTGTGGAGCGATATTTGGAGCTGGGAGGGTCCCGAGTGCATCCGTCACTTCATGTGGTTGGTTGCACACAATAGACTAAAAACGAATATGGCCTGCTACAGATGGAGTAACAGGGGTCCGTGGTGTGCCTGGTGCAATAACATTCCCGAATGTGTTCTGCATGTTTTACGTGACTGCCCGCGCGCTATGACAGTGTGGAATTCTTTTCTCTCTGGACAGGAGAGAAGTCGTTTCTATAATCTTCAACTTGAGGATTGGCTTGAGGAAAATATCAGTGGAAAGTTTAAAACCAATGCGTCTGATAACTGGAAAATTCTTTGGGGTGTGACTATCTGGCACTTGTGGATTTGGAGGAACAATTCTTTGATGAATGAGAACTTCAATATGCCGCATAGACCTGACTTAATTATTAGTAGGTACACTTACTTCATTATTGAGGCTAACCAAGTGAATAAGCATAGTCTTGGAGCTTTGAAAGTGGATGTGCCTATTATTTGGAAGCCCCCTGATCAAGGTATCTTTAAACTCAACACTGATGGTGCTGCGAAAGGTATAAATGGGCTGGCAGGGTGTGGTGGTCTGATTAGAGATGAGAATGGCAATTGGATTGCGGGTTTTACCAGAAATTTAGGGACTTGCACGGCTTTCAAAGCGGAGGTTTGGGGTCTCCTTGATGGGTTGAAGTTGGCAAAAAATCTGAACTTACCAAAGGTGTGGGTTGAATGTGACTCAAATGCTGTGATTCAACTCGCCAAGTCCACTAAAACAGGAGGAGATGGAACGGCTATTATGTTTGCAGAAATAAGGAAGTTGATGAATGAGGATTGGTGTGTAAACTTAACTCATACTTACAGGGAAGGGAATAAATGTGCTGACTGGCTTGCGAATTGGAGCTTGGAGCACGGGCTGGGCTACAAGGTTTGGCGGAATAAACCTGATGGAATTAGTAACATAATGCTTGGTGATGCTTTAGGGGTTTCTACCCCTCGTTTACTCTTGATGTAATTTTCTGTTTTGCTTGTCTTTTTGGGCTTTTGCCCCTTTTACTCATCAAAAAAAAAAAATAAATTAGATTTTGCTGACAACCTTTGCTCGCTTCTTCCACTTCTCTATTGGAAAATTCATTATATTAAGTTAATATATATATATATATATATATTTATATATATATTGGAAAAGACGCTAAATTGATTAATAAATGAAAGGGCACTAAATATTGGCGCCATAATAGAAAAAGAAAGACAAAATATATTATTTGGTCTCTAAAGTTACATCAAGTTAATTAATTAATTTTTAAATAATTGAAGTATATAATTTGGTCCTTAAATTTGAAGTGATTTAATATTTTTAGGTCCCTAAATTTACACTTAATTAATACTTTTTTATCCCTAAATTTGTATTATTTTTTTATCCATGAATTTGACACAAGGACTAAATTATTAATAATTGAAATAATTTGGGGAATGAGTCATATATTTTGATTATTCATTAATAAATTAGGGTCAGTTCGTTTGCTCTTATAATAAAATTTGCTCTGATTATAATCAGAGTCTGATTATAATCAGAGTATGATTATAATCAAAGTTGATTATTTGTGTATTGGTGTTTGGATGAAAGTTGATTATTTGGTGTGAAATTATTGAAATGGGTATGTAATGATTGTGGTGGGTAGATAGAAGGGTAAGGAAATTGATAAATTGTATAGGGGTAGAAATGGAAGAAAAAGTTGAAAAAAGTAAGATGTGATTTGATTATAATCAAAGTGTGTTTGGATGTGATTGTTGCTTAAAAATAAATAAATTATGTCACTGTTTGCCTTGGAAAGCATGAAATTATGATTATAATCATATGCAACTTTTGAGGTGATTATTTTGTTTGGTCGACCGAACTCATTTTTGCCTATGAAATGGTGGACCAAAAGGACTAAAATGTATCATTTTTTCGAATCAGGCCCCGACATTTGGTGGACCACTGAAAAAAACGGTCCACCGTTTCGCATCAGATGAGAGAGAATGAAAAAAAATGACTATGGACCCAAAATAATATTTCAATTTGGCATAATCATTCTCTCTCTCTCTCTCGTCTCTCCCTCTCTGGTCTCTCTCTCCCCCTCTCGTCTCGTCTCTCTCTTTAACAGAACATGAATTGATGGAATTAATTTTGTGTAATTTGATAGAGCTATTGTTCAATTTCAACCTGAATTGATTGTTCAATTAATCAATTTCATTCTCAATTCATCTATCTATTTGCTCAGATGTTAGCCTTCGTTGTCAATTGCCTATCGAAGATCTCGACGCTTTGGTTTCCATCAAATCCGACGAAGATCTAGCAAATCTCATCGAGGAATACGATTGTGTTGTGTCTTCCACCTCTTCGTTGAAGATCAGAGCATTTCTTTCGCCGCCGAAGTCGCTCAACAAGATTTCTCCGTCGCCGCCGCCATCGGTATCGCCGTTACTGACGCCGTCGTCGCCTATTTCGAAATCATCCTCTTCTTTGTCGTCGTCGTCGTCATGGTCTTCTTCATCTCGAAGTCCTAATTCTGCTTGTGCTTGTTTTGGTTTTGGTTCAAATCAGAGGTTTCCGGTGAAATTTCCGACGTCGGTGCCGATGGCATCTCTGGAGAAATATACTGGAAAGAACATTCACGGTTATAGAATAAAGCACCATATGAGTTTAAAACAACATTCATCGATGTATATAACGATGTATATAACCGTGACTATTGTTTTATTCTATATTAATTGATTCACAATTATATTTCTCACCATGCTTATGATGCTCAAAGACTAGAGAGGGAGAGACGAGAGAGATCGAGAGTATGAAGAGAAGAAAGTATGGCTAAAATATTAATTTCAGCCCTAAATGATTTGAACAAAATGACAATTTAGCCCAATGTTGAGGTAAATGATCATTTTGCCCTTGTGATGGATAATTGATTGTATTAGAGTATAGGTAATTATAGGTATATATATAGGGGTATAAGTGTAATTGAGTGTGTTTGATTATAAAAAAATTATGATTATAATTTGATCAGAAAAAAAAAACGTAAACGAACATGATTATTATGATTATAATCAGAGTAGATTATAATCAGAGCGCAAACGAACTGAGTCTTTCTCACTGAAACTTACAAAAACGACGCTCCAACCAAAAGTATAGTCACTTCTTCTTCATCCACCACAATGTATATCCACTTAACTTCTTCTTCTTCTTGATTCCAATCAAAATTCAACTCTTAATTCCAATCAAATTTTGAAAACTGCAATCTGAATAAAAAGAAAAAAAAAAAGTTCAGAAAATCCAACCGAAGAGGATCTTGCATCAAGTTCAATTTCACAAAATTCACTCACATACATTAGCACAGATATATATCAGAAGAAAGACAGAAGAAAAAGAAACATAGATCATTCGATTTAAATTTTGTCATCAAGAACAAAATAAATCGGCTAATAAACCATAAACCTCATCTTCTTTCTCACATTAGCACAGATATAAATTTTTATTATTTATATATATTTGATATATTAAATTTAATGCTTTAATTGTGTTGTTTTTAATGCTTTAATTTTAATTGCTTTAATTGTGTTACTTGAACGTGGGGTGGGGGGTGGGCTGATTTTATTTTCTTTTTTAATATTTCTTTTCATGTATTATGTTGTAAATAATTTATTTTATACTATAGTTTTAAAAGACCGACTACTAAAAAGCCCCTCAGACATATAATATAGTATAGAAAGATAGATATATTTCATTGCTTTCGTATGATATAATTATTTCTTTATGATATAATATTTTTCTCATGAATTGTTTTGAACAAATTTTACATTTAATAAACTATTAGTTGAGAATAAAAAGTCAATGACATATTTGTAAAAGTATTAAACATTTCAAAGAATATCAAAGTTGAACTAAACACAAGATTGTAACATTCCTGGGAATATTGCAAAATAATCCTAGGATTATTTTAACTCATCCAAACAAACATTCTTATAATCCTGGGAATCTTATTCCTGGGAAACACATTCCTGGCACATTCCTGGGAATATGATTCCCGAAAATAAAAAAATAATCCATATACCAAACGCCCCCCTTAATGAATTGTGTCACTCGTTATTGACATAATTAATTAAAAACAATTGACTTTATCCACACAAGTTTTGATAATGGTAATCATTTTGGGTTAAACTTCATCTTATATTATATGACTCTACCCCTTTCTGGTCGTCCACATTTCAAAACTATAGTACAAAATTAATAATAAGAGGAAAATTATTATTTGATCCCTTCTTTTTTACTGTGTTAACAATTTAGTCCCTCATTTATTTTACATACATATTTGCGTGCCCATTAGGGCACGCAAAGCCTCTAGTACTGTATTATATGATGGCCTTGTTATTGATAATGAGGCTTTATTATACAAAAAGTTGCATGGTTGCCCCATGATTTGAAAAAAAAAATCAAAGAAAATAAATTTATTTAGATTTATTTTTACCAAATAAATCTATTTGGATTATAAACCGCATCTTTTATTAATTATTTCTAAATTTATAATGTCAACACTAATTTCCTTTAATATTATTCCGTACGGATAAGGCTTGGGAAATATAATCTTTTACCTTAAAAAAAAAAAGGATTGGTATTCGAAATAATTATCACAATTTATTAATTATAAGACGCTCAACTATTCATGAAGAGATATATCTTCCCATTTTTAGCTTTTATATATGTCTTAAAAAAAATTGAGAGAAAATATATTTTTTATCTTGAATTATATGACTCGATTTTTGAAATATCATAATCGTTAACAATTTAGAACTCAATCAATTTTGATGACTAAAATATACAATTTTAGTATAAACTTAAGGATAAAAAATATAATTTCACTACTAATTCAAATATTAAAAAGTATAAAATTAATTTAAATTCAAATCGTTAAAGGGACTAAATCTTTGACAATTAAGATTGAATCATATATTTTAATTATTTAAAAATCAATTTATTATCTTAATATAAATTCAAAGTTCTCAATAATCAACCACCTTTTAGAAATAAAAATGATCATGGCTCATTAAATGAAGATCATATAGGAAAAATTGAAGAAAGTAAAGGATTGTGGTTTTTTATAGACTTTTCCTTATGACACTTGTTAAGGTGTATTGATTGCACTCGATTTCTAATGTATTTTTGTTCCGTTAATTTTAAGGGAAAATGCTGACGTGGCACAATCTTAGCCATCGATTTCCAATGTATTTTAGCTAGCCGTCGATTTTTATTGTATCTTAATCGTTGGTTTCTCTTACATCTTAATCGTTGGTTTTCACTCCAAGGTTAAAATCTCATTTTTGGTTCTCAAACTATGGGGTAAGTTTCATTTTGGTCATAAAAGCTATTTTTTGTTTCATTTTTATCCTCAAACGTTCACATTTTTTCCGTTTTGATCTCCAAAATGTGATTTTGTCAAAATTTTCACCGTTATTTTTAGTCATAAATTAAAGATAAAAATCAACCACAAATTTATCTCCAGTTTATAACTAAGAATGAAAATTTCCCTTTCTCTCTTTGTCAACTCACTTATTATTACGTATTTGAATAGAAGTGAACAAAAACATAAAAAATACATAAAACAAATAAATGGGTGAAATAAAAAATATGAATTTTTTGTTTTAAAAACTAAAGTGGCCTAGTTTGGCTCAGTCGGACCTAATGGCCGGGCCTGAGTCTAACCGGGTGGGGTCTCAGGTTTGGTCCGACCAGCCCGTGATCACTCCTATATTTGAGAGAAAAATGATTCATCTTAATTATTTAGGTTGGAAATAATGGCGTAAACCATATGAAATAACATTTTTGTGATAAAAAAAGGAACAAATATGAAAGTTTGAGGACCAAAATGAAATAAAAAATAGTTTTAGGACCAAAATGAAACTTATCCCATAGTTATTTTGGGCCCAAATGAGTCTTCATATATGTAGCACTTGGTCCAAGCTCTGTAAATTCAAGTCTTTGAGCCCAAATCATGTTGTATAGCTCCACTTCAGCCCATATTGAACAAATGACGTTTTCAACATTATTTGGTGACACACTTGATATTTTCCTTTTGTCAAGCCTCTTGAATTAGCCCATATAAAATCTCATTGATCCACTTAGCTCCCAATGTTGTGATTAGCTCCAGATCGAGGGTCTCCCTCAACGCTCACTCAGATCTTCTCGCGGTTATCCATTCTCTTTTCTCTCGATTCGATTCTGTCACGAAGCTTGCTTTGAAATGCGACCGCAGATCTATTAGCATTGGAGACGAAGCGCTTGCCCTTATTTCTCAGCGAAGAACTTGGGAAAGAGAGAGAGGAGCGGGAGGAAGATGAACAACTTGTGAATTTTGGGCAAATTTCATTAGAATTCCAATTTATTTCTTCTTTTTATGTTTTGATCCTATTTTACAAAGAAAAGGACCTTAATGTAAAAAAAAACTTTTGGGGTCTTAAAATAGTATTTTAGCCAAAATTTCTGTTAAATTTTGGATGGAAATATACCTCGGGACCCTTTTTGTTAACGGAGCAAACCACAGGGACCCTGTTTGACACTTTTTAAACCACAGAGACCCTATCTGAAATTGGACCAAACCACAGGGCCCTTCTCTATAATTTACCCTAAAAAAAATGAATATATCCAATTATCATAGAAAAAATAGTAAAGTAGTAAACACATATTTTTACAATTATCATATAAATTAAGTTTATGAATAAAAAATATTTACCTAAATTCTTTGAAATAGGGAAGGGTGATGAGTGAAAGTGATAGTTGTTGAATAATAAACTGAAGCAGGAGGTACTACTCTGGAAAATGGGGCCGTGAATCTCAGTATGTAAAAGAGAGATTGCCATTATTATAGCAATCTTTTGCTTGGTTTTGTAGTAAAAATGAGTGAATGAACTGAATTGTATGCAGTCAATAATTTAGTGACTGAAACCTTAGAAAGAAAGAAAGAAGGTGATGAATGATGATGTTAATAGATAGATTATATTATATGGACCATGACAAGCATCTTTCATAGCAGCCATTCCAAAGTCTCATCAGCTTCCTCATTCTTAAAAGCTGCTGTCAAATATACCCAAACAAAACAAAATTGTACAAAATACAGATAGGGATCAACCTTTCAGGACCCTCCATCATTGCTCTTCAAATTTCATGTATAGTTAATTCATGTTGGAAAGTACATTCCTATCATTATCTTTTCATTTTCAAGATACATAATTTATATATATATATATATATAAGTCAGCACACACTTCAATTGTTATGTAATAACTTTTGTAAGTTTAAAGTATAATTTTGGTTATTTATTTATCTTTAATGTAGGTTACAATATGATTCTTTATTACTATTATGTTTTTTTATATGATTTTGATCTTATATTTTTTTTTTAAATTTTGTTCATCGGTTTCAAGTTCGAATATGATGAGCTCTGACTATATGTTTTTTTGACGAGTTTTTTTTATCCAATTGGAACTGTCAACAAACAAGGTTAAATTGGGTCTGAAAATGGGTCACTTATTTCACAATCAAACAAGAGAAGTTAATCAAATCTCTCTTGTTTCAAGTCTGATTATGAAGATTTCAGAGCTATGAGTTACTCTTGACAAGTCATTTTTCTATCTAGTTGGAGCCGTCAGCAAATGAGGTCAAATCGAGCCCAAAAGCGGAAATCCATAATTTTTCACTTTTTACTTCCAAAACCACTTTCAGACTCAATTTGACCTCATTTATTGACTGTTCCAACTGTAGAGAAAAAAGGCTCGTAAAAAGTAAGACATAGCTCTGATCTCATCGCAATTGGATTTGAAACGAAAGTAGTATAACCAATTTTGTTGATTTAATTGTAAAACGAGTGATTCACTTTTAAAGTCTAATTTGACCTGATTTGCTTACTGCCTCAACAAGAAAAAGAAAAGACTCATAAAAAATAACATGTAGCTTGAGACTCGTATTCGAAGTTAAAATGAAAGACGAGATATAACCATATTTAGTTTTTGCGACAAAAAAGAGTGAAACTTTTGAAAAAGATATAGGATAAAAAAAAAAGATCAAGGGTTGAATTGCAACCTACTCAAAAAATAAGAGACTAAAATTACATTTTGACTTTCTTTTAATTATATGGATGACTAATTAATCAGATTCCCAATATATACTTGATCATGAGGAGAACCATACAAACAACTAAATAAGCTATCAAAGTCAAACATTAAAACAAATATATATATATATATACTAGTGTACCTTGTATAGTTTAACATATATGCAAATTAAATTAAATATATTATTTTAGATTAAAAATATTTAAATATAGAATTATTTTTTATAGTCATAAAATTTGTTAAATGTGTACATGAAAAATGGTAGAAGATACTAGAAGTTATATGAGAAGTTGCATTAGTGTTGGAAAAATGGGAGGTTATTTTTTAAAATTTATTTTAATAATATTTTATTAAAATAAATATATTAAAAATAAAGAGGCTAGCTAATGATAAATATTTAGTTGGTCGCCTACTTGGCAATTATTGTCATAACATTATTATCTCCTAACTAGTAATGCTTGAATTTAGATTATTTGAAGTGTGACATTATTTAATACAATTTGTACAATTAAAAGAGATATAAAAATATATATTGAGGAGGAGGAAGAGTGAATCCTCTTCAATGTGGACGATAGTACATTTTCTTTATTTTAGAGAGAGTTAAAAAGAGATAGACAGAGAAAATTTTGGCCCTACACATTTATTTTATGGGATTCATAACTTTTTCTTTGCCTCTTTTATCTCTCTCCAAAATATAATGCAAATAATGTATCACATGATCCAAATTGGATGTGATTAAGGAATTTTTAGAATTTGATCACAACTAATCCCTTTTGGTCTTAGAATTTATGAGGTAAGATTTACAAAATTCTCACTAACAAATCATATCACAAGGTTCAGAAAATCGTTAATTTCCCTAATATAGGTACCTCTAAAATTGTTAACACTCCCACAAATGAATACTTTCTAGAGTGATTTATAGAAGTCATCCTATTATATAAATAATAGGATGACCCTCAAAATAAATTAGATAACATAATTACCCATCTAGTTTAACATACAAGATTTATATCATACATTCACAAATTAATATATAGTAAATCACTAAATTGGTAATAGTGATGCACATGGAATGTATATATACATATATATAAAACTGTAGATGAACATAATGATGCATGTCCTCTTCTGTTATGACTCCTCATGAGGACTTGACAGTAACCGAAATAGAAATGAACAAGAAACTGAGAAAGAAGAAGCAACCAAAAGTGAAACTGTTTCTGTTTTGGTTGGTTGGGAAGCAAACAAGGGAGATAAAAATAAGGCAAAAACACATTTTATGTCTTTAAAGTTTACATCAATTTTCAAATTTGTCTCCAAAGTTGGTTTACTGTTAATTTTGTACTCAAAATTTTTTATTTTGATTAATTTTATCCTTTACTAAGATATATAATGTAAAATTAATAAAAAAACTAAAATGTGAAATATTGATCTAATGACTTATTTTATAAAATGATGAATTAACGATAAATTTCGTGTAATTTAAAATTATTTTAAAAAAACTCATTCTAACTCGGATTGAAAATTACAATGGACTTTGTTGATAATTTATATTAAATGAAGATAGACAAAAAATAAAATTAACTAAATTGTAAAATTTTGAAGATAAAGTTGACTGTAAACAAATTTTGAGGACGAAATTGAAAATTAGTGTAAAATTTGAAGATAAAAAATATGCTTTTGTCTGAAAATGATAAATAAAAATTAGGAAAAATAGAAAGAAAAAAAAGACATAAAAAAGCTGGGTATAAAAAGAATAAATGTACTAACAAGTAACAATAACATAGTCTTCCCATTGCTCGAGAAAGCCATGAAGTGTTGCTTTCGTTTGTCAAAAAACAAAGCAAGAAAGGGTGAATATTGAAGAAAAACGAAAGCCTTACTCACTCGGGATTAGTTTAAGAAAATATGTTACATGTTATTTTTTTAATTTTAATATTTTAAAAATATATTTGTTTTAATTATTTTAAAACCATTTTAAATTGAACTATTATAAAATTTAGTTGTTTCTTAATTCCATTATTATTAAGAGAAAAACTATCATTTAGCCCTTAAATTTACACTAAGTCAACTAATCATTCCGGTCTCTAAATAATTGAAATATATGATTTGGTCCCTTAGACATTTCAATTGTCAACTTTTTTGTCCTTAATAACGATTTGATCCTGAATTTCAACTATTTTATACTTTTTGATTCTTGAATTAGTACACAACTAATACTTTCTTATCTTTGAATTTATATTAAATTTTTATCATTTAGCCATTGAATTTTTGTTTTTGGTAAAATTGGTCACTGAATTTGACACGGGGATTAAATCATTAATAATTGCAATAATTTACGTATTGATTTATATATTTTGATTATTTAGAGACTAACTAATCAGTTTAGAGATTAATTAGTCTCTAAACTGATTAGTTAATTCAGTATAAATTCAGGGATACCAAATCATTTTATTAGTTTTAGAGTTTACAGTTTAATATTGATTGACCAAATTAAGTAAAATATTAATTTTCACAATTTAATATTAATGTTTTGCTATTGATTCTCCGTGATCATTCATTTGCTTCCAAAAGAGGGAGCATCTCATCTGAATGACCTAATCTTCATTATATATACATACTAGGCCTTTGCATGTTTAACAAACACGCAAATATCCATGTAGAATTTTAATTATATAAAATTTTAAAATTATATTAAAAAGTAAACAAGATTAATTTGATTATACCTTAAAATAATTAAAATATATAATCATGAAAAATAATAATTTTTTTCCAATGAATATATACATGATTTAGGAGAGGTTATATATATATATTTTTTAATAGAGAGGTTATGATTTTCAGATGTAAAGTTGTGGGGTGAGAGAAAGCTAAATTTTGCCTCCATGATGCACGTATTGTTTCTTTTTTATTTTAATTTGTAGTATAAAAATAAGTGATTAATATCTTACTTTACTATTATATATATTATTGAGAGACTGACTACCAGAAAGCTCCTCAAACATATATATAAATTTATGATCTCAAATATTAAATATATTATATTATAGAGTTCATTAATAAATTTTTAATCTTTTGAAAGAGGGTATATTTTTCAACTTAGTTCTTAAAATCCTTTGGCTGGAAATACTACCTAAAATTTAATGTGATTTTAAACTGTGACAATATAAATTAATGTTACAAAACTAGATCATAAGATCAATAGCTTGGAGGTTTGCCTTGACTTTGGTGAGTCCCAGGATCCAACTCACCTGGACCTTATCCTTACAAAAAAAAAAACCGTTAAATTTAAATCAATATTTTAACTAAATCATTAAATTGATTATAATTATATGATCTTAATGGACGAAATTTTATAATTTCATATTTTAACAAACTAAATTGAAAAATTTGTCATATTTTAATACCAAACTATTAATTTACTCTCATAATTTTATACATAGGAACTAAACTAATTAAACACTCGTTTATATATATATCTTATATTATATGACTCCACTCCTTTCTGGTCGTCCACATTTTAAAACTATAGTATAAAATTAATAATAAGAAGAAAATTATTATTTGATCCCTTCTTTTTTACTGAGTTAACGATTTAGTCCTTCATTTATTTTACATAGATATTTGCGTGCCTGTTAGGGCACGCAAAGCCTCTAGTATATATATATATATATGTGGAACCTCTTGAACTGATCATCATATATATTTTCGCATCAGAAAGACTTCAGAATTATAAAGATATGGAATCTGAGAGAGATCACAGAAGTAATAGTAACAACAAAGAAGAAGAAGAAGAAGAAGATCATGAGATGCTCAAAAGAAGAATCTCTAGCCATCCACTCTATCAACACATGCTTGAACAACACTTCAACTGTTTGAAGGTACATATATATATATATATATATATATAT
>QANZ01028732.1:136696-149482 GCA_003254925.1 Chamaecrista fasciculata | reverse complement strand
CACATCCTAGGGCAGCCTTCCTCTAAGGAATGTTGTTTTGACATTCATTTGTCATATCTCATAGTCATAATATGCGGCTATGGCAAGCAGGATCCTAATGGACTTGGCTATTGCAACAGGCGAGAACGTTTCGTCATCCCATGACGTTGCGTAAACCCTTTGCAACTAGCCTCGCCTTGAAGACGTTGATGTTGCCATCCATGTCGGTTTTCTCCTCAAAACCTACTTGCACCCTACGGCTTTTACACCTTCAGGTGCATCAACTAAGGTCTATACCTCGTTGTTACACATGGATTGCATATCAGCGTTCATGGCTTCAACCCATTTCTCAGAGTTGGGATCCACGATAGCTTTTTGATAGGTGGTAGGCTCACCACGCTCCATGAGCAACACATCCTTGTTTTCAGTCACCAAAGATCCACATCTTTGTGGTTGAAAACGTGTTCTATCAGAACTTCGTTGTCCTTGTGTTATTAGAGAAGCTTCCACAACACCTTGTGGTTCTTCTCTAGTTTCTGTCTGTACCTCTGAAGTGCTTTGTGGATCTTGAACTCCTTCAAGATCTATCTTACTCCCACTGTTTTTTTTGGAAACAAGATCCTTCTCTAGAAAGAATCCATTTCTGACTACAAACACTTTGTTGTCAGTTTGGGCAGTAAACGTAATACCCTTTCGTTTCCTTGGGGTATCTTACAAACAAGCACTTGAGGGATTTGGCGGATAGTTTATCGTTAGCCTGTTGCTTAACGTAAACTTCACATCCCCAAACTTTGAGATAAGACACTATGGGACTCTTCCCATCCATATCTCATATGGTGTCTTCTCAACTGCCTTAGACGGAAACGGTTAAGTGTGAACGCGGTGGCTTCTAAAGTATATCCTCAAAAGGATCGCGGAAGATCAGTTTGACTCATCATAGATCGAACCATATCAAATAGGGTTCGATTCCTCTTCTCAGAAACACCATCCCTATGGGGTCTCAGAAGGGGCAAGTCGTGAGACCATCTCACAGCTTCTAAGATGATTAACAAATTCTTGACTCAAATACTTGTCTTCTCGATCGGATCAAAAGACCTTGATTTTCTTGTCAAGTTAGTTCTCTACTTCATTTTGAAATCTCTATTTCAAAAGACTCCGACTTATGCTTTAATAGGTAGCCCAAGTCAAACCTATTGAAGCATCTAGTAAGAGTAATCTCCTTCAGCTTGGATACTCATGGGTCCACATACATCACTATGTATGATCCCCAATAAGTTCGATGCCCTCTCACTGTGGCCAGTGAAAAGCGCCTTTGTCATTTTTCCAAGTAAGCGAGATTCGCAAGCATCATATGATTCAAAATCAAATGATCTTAGAAGTCCATCTCTATGGAGCTTCTCTAGTAGTTTCTCGTTTATATGGCCTAAACGACAATGCCAAAGGTATATAGGATTAGATTCGCTAATCTCAATCCTTTTCGTATCGGTGTTATAGATATTGTTATCTTGTTAACGTTCAAATTTCAAGATGCAATGTTTATCTTGCAAATCGCATAAGCAAATAAACATCATCTTTATAAATCGAACACCATTCTTTTCAGTTCACACACATGCAAAACCTTCCTTATCAAATAAGGAAGAGAAGCATTGTTTTAACTTTAAAGAAGGTACATGATAACAATGTGTTAAGCCGAGAGGGCAAAACAAGCTCGCATGTTCCTACAGCAACAGCAGCAACCCTTGCTTTATTGCCTACTCGTAGGTGCATCTCGCTTTTGTCCATCTTTCTACTGTCTCTAAGACCCTTCACATCAAATGTGAAAACCACATGTTGTATCTAATACCCAAGCGGTTATAGTAGACAAGTGAACGTCTATAACGAAGATACCAGAAGTAGAGATCTCATCTCCTTTTATTCTTTTGATCTTCCAAATACAATTTGCAATTTCTCCAAAAGGCAAATTGCATCCTTTGAAAGCCTTGCCTTCTTGGTAGGTAGTGGGTCAGGCTCAGCCGCTGGCTTGGTCTCACCAAACTCGGCGTCTCCTTTCCTCTTTCCTTTGCCCTTCCCTTTCCCCGATTTTGGAACATTTCCTTGAGATGTGTGACCATCTCAACAGCCGACAATATTCCCTTGTTCAACTCCTTGAACTATTGTGGCTAGCATCAGGCAAGCAACGTCCACAGAGTCATCGAAGTGCTTCTCTAAGCAATTCTCTATGCTCTTGGAGCGTCCTTGGCATGCTCTTCAGGGGAGGGACTTCTAGGACACAAAATTTCCTTGGTTGGGTGAGAACAAATCTCTAATTACAAAACCAATCTAAGAAGTCAGCAGCTTCCTTCGTTGGATTGAGAACAATTCTCAATTACGATACCAGTTAAGGAATTTTGTCCTAGACAACTTGTCCTTCTCAAGGACAGATCGCAGTGATAGTGATTAACTATTGTTTTGTTGTCATTGATTCTACAACTTAAGATATGAAAAGTTTTAAATAGCAGGAATATATCCACCATTTTATAAAACCCAGTAAAATTTATTATTGGTGGCTAAGACCCATATTTCACTAAAGTCTACCGTCGCGGAGGGCGATCATGCATTTTTTAGCTATTTAGGTAGGTAACTCCTTACCAATCACATCTCTATGTGACTCTTAGATCTTTATGGGACTGTATCATCATATGACACGGCATGTTTATCCCATCTAATGCCTTGAGGCCCAAAACCGTTTTGATAGCCCCATTAAGTCACACAATAAAACTCGTGAATGGCAAGGCCCAAACGACGAGGCCGAAGCCTAGCCCCATATCATCAACGGCGTCACTTAAACACGTGTCGCGGAGGGCGATCACCGCATTTAATGACCCAAGATTTCAATGGGCGTCGAACTGAAAACCCTCATTCACCCGTGTCTCCTCAAGGTCAAGGTAGATACGTGTCGCGGAGGGCGATCACCGCTCTACGATGAACAAGATTTCAACAGGGTGTTTTATTGATGGCATTAAAACTTAAGATTTTCTAAAAGGGTTTGATTTTTGAAAAAGTTCCGTTTTAAAGTTTAATTTTAAAACTCCTTTTAAAATTAAACGAGTCATGCCACATGTTTATTCCCCAAGTGTATCACATACACATAAACATGTGCACGGATCTTGCATCATATGCAAAATCCCATGCTCGTATCGCATACGAATTTATTGCGCCAAAGCGGGGTAAATAGCATGTTAAAATCGCATCCTAAGCATACATCTAGCGTTTTGCATCACATACAAACGAATTTAGATATGGCCCACCTATCCTAATAATTCTCCCAAGCCAATGAGAGAATTCTTCTAAAAAGAAAGCGTAAAATTACAAGAGAGTAAACCCCAGTTACATTGAGGTATAAATTGAAAAGTAAAATTACATCGGATAGAGGGAGACGACACGCAGGCCGTATACACCAAAAACCTAGAGCCATATCCAACATCACATAATTACATATATGAACACTTCATACAATTATGTCAAACACAATATATATCCAACACATATCAAAAACGATTTTTGTAGGTGTTAATTAGGGTGTGCAATTTTAACATGCCTTTTCTTGAAATTAGGCCAATTATCAATAATTATAAAATTCAGGAATCATATTCCAAAATTTTAATTATTGACCCAAAAATTTTAAAATTCATAATTTTATTTAAATTTTCAGTCACCCACATAATATTATGATTAAAACACTTTTAACCATAATTATATGGGAATTTCGACTTTGGCCTTTATTTGCAAGAAAAATTTTCAAATCAATCATATTGATTTCTTTATGTATCACATACATAAATTTGCACCTTTTCTTGTAGATTCAATTTTTAACAAAAAAATATTCGGTGGATTTTGTAAAACCAAAAGGTGATTGAAATAGGTAAAAACACGCCAAGCATACATCACATGTACACAAAATATGATTTTAAATCCAGGACTAACCTGGCTTTGATACCACTGTTGGGAAATCCCCAGGGAAAACACGCAGCGGAAGCAAACAGTAAATAAAAAAAAAAACTTGCGCTCCCCAAGAAAATCCAACCCTGAGATCCGCTAGTTGAATTTAAAACCAGATATGAAAAGTGTTATACCTCAAGCTTTCAATCGGATGGTTGAACTTTGTGAGTCTAGAAGTCCGTTTGCACGTCCTTCCTCCACCAGTGATCCATACGAACAGTTTCTCGAACACGAGGTGCTAGCCTCCACGCTTCTTTCTCCAAAGAAACTCGGGATTGAATCTACAGTTGATGAATTAAGGAACTCCTTCTCTGAATTCCAGGCTAGGTGGCGCAATACTGAGTAGAAGACAGCAACAAAACTCCTTTTGTTCTTCTTCACTCAAGAACCCTAGAACCCACAACTTTCGATTTCTCTCTCTAACACTTAGGAGAAAATCGACTTCTCTCTCTAGGAAGGTGGGTGGCGAAAATTCTCTCTCTACAAGGATGAATTTCGACTTCTCTCTAGTGAGCTAGGGTTTTTCACAATGTGCATGACATCTCAATGAGCTAGGCGACTTTCTTAGCTTATAATTACCAAAATTATGGTAATTTTATAAATATAAAATCATGATATTATAATAATATCATATCTTTAAGACTTGAATATCTAATTAAAATATTACCATAATATTTTAATTCAAATTCAAATCCCTATCTCATAGAATCAAATTGAAGATCAAATCTTCCAATGGGACCCACATGAGATAGGCGCCTATTTGCTCCAATTATTGGGAATTTTATAAATAAAAAATAACTCCTAAAATTAGGAAGTCATAACCAACTTATTTTATCCCAAGGTTTTTGAATTAAAATATTACAATAATATCTTTAATTCAAAATTTGAATTCTGAATTTAAATTCTTTATTGAATTAAAATATTACCCCAATATCTTAATTCAAATTTTGAATCTCAAATTCAAATTCAAATCCGTGACTTAAATTAATAAAACATTTTTATTATTTAAATCATCTAAAAATGAGGCGCCACCCTCTAGCATAATATTAGGGAATTTTATAAATCAATAATCTCCTAACTTTTAGGAATTATTTAATTTATTATTCCTAATATTTAAATTGTAAATAATTAATCTCTATTAATCATTTAACAATTATTTAAACTGTAGAAAATTTAAGACAAGACATAATGTTCCAGACATTTACTCTGTGTCTTAAATTAGGCCACGGAGTGACCCACGAATTACCCTAATTCGTGTCCCTTATAAAGTGTGTTCTAATCCTGCTCGTGTGTGACCCAACAGGCCCCACGTGAAGTTGGCAGTAGGTAATCCCCATGTCCTACAAGTCGTGAGCGGACTCTAGCAAGCCATCGCGACTACCCAAAACACGTGAGTGATCGTTTGTTACCAAAACCGATTTTAACCTTCGTACCTCCTAGGCACCGTCCCTATTGTTCTGCGATATCTTGGTTATGGATCAGGCACGGGAAAGTCATCCATGATCCAAACCTTTACTTTCTCGATCTCCTTGAGTAAGTCTCAATCTCTAGCGTGGCCACGCATTTCCTGGAGAGACTCATCGAGGGCGCCAGTAAGATATCTCCCAAATTAATGGGGAACAAAATCCCAATTTTGGTCAGTCCACATTCCTCAGCACGGCAATCAACCAAACCCGTACTTAGCCCTTATGGCTACCCTGCTACGGGCAACGTTAGACTAAGCCAAAGTCTGACAATTGCAACGCCAGAATAATGATGACCTCAGGTCTAAGGCGTCGTGACAGGCGTACAAGAGAGGCAAGCTGATGACTAAACCCATGCAGGACTCTCCGGGTCAGTCCAGCAACTCGTAACCCCTTACGTAATTGCACCATGACTCTCGTTCCAGCATCTAGTGCGTGCATCCCTATGCACCGAGGTCAAGCTGATATTAGTTCATTTTCGCTCCCACGAAAACAATCGATCAGGGACAGATTTAGATTAATTATCTCATAATTAATCACGAACTGTTATCATAGTAAACATGCTAATAATATGATAACCATTAATTTATCTCCATAAATTAATTGATATGTTCACAACATATCTATAAAATGATTGGCCCTAGGGCACAATCTCCAACAAATTTATCATCTTTCAAGGACCAAATCATTAATTTGATTTAATTGCTTCGATATTGATAAATTTTAATGCAAATCAATCTCTTTTTATGGATCTATGACAATGGGGGTATTGGTTTTTCCTATTTTAGCTTCACTCTTCATATTTTTACTTCCCTTGATTACTAACAGGCCTTTCTTCTAAGAAGCAGGAACTAGATATATTATTTGATGTAGATTGCAATTGTTATTTCTAATCTGGTGAATGATATTGCAGAACCATACTATACTGCAAATACTGTTCTTTCCAGTCCTCCTGAAAATCGTGCTTTGAAAAGGCAACCGATCGAGTCTTAGCTCTGTAAGTGGAAATTTCTAGTATCTTCCTTTTGTCATTTAATAAGTTTAACTAAACAGTTTTTTTATATTTTGTATTCTTTTGTCTTCTTTGACAGTAATCTCTTTTAACTGAATTGCTGGAACAGTGAGGAAGAAGCTTGAAGATGGAGCCTATGTATAAAGAGATGCAAAATTGTTGGGAATCCTAGGCGCCTAAGGCAACGGAAGCAAAAATTAAAATTAAAAAAACGCCTAGGTCCTATGATTCCCGAACGGATCCGCTAGTAGAATTTAAAACTTTTGGTTAGTGTTATACCTCAGAGTTTCAAACTGATAGTTGTACGGGGCGAGTTCCACGGATCCACTCCCAGAGTTCTCCCTCTGCCAGTAATCCACACGAACAGTTTCTTTGATCACCGAGGTGCTAGCCTCCAAAGTCTTTTCTCAAAAGAATTTCCGGGACCAATCTACAGACCTCTGAATTTTCAAGAACTCCTTCTTGATAATTCAGACTTGGAGGTGGCGCTAAGAAGAATCCCCCCACAAGAACTCCTTCTTGCCTATTCTTCTCTCAAAACCCTAATTCTAGAGGAAATTCGAATTCTCTCTCTAACTCTTAGAGAAAGTCGAAATTCTCTAATGTGTGTGCAAAGGAATTTTTCTCTCTCTAACTCTTAGGAGGAAAAATAAAACTAGGGTTTCACACTTGTGTGTATGGGGCAAGTCGACTTGCCCCCTATAAATAGGGAAGAATTTTGGTGATTTAAATATTCCTAAAATAAAGATATTCTGATAATATAATTATTTTAGGCCTTGAATTTATAATTATAATATTACCTTAATATTATATTTAAATTCAAAATGCAATCTTGGAGAATCAAATTGAGAGATCAAATCTCCCAATGGGACCCACCAAGATGGCGCCTAATCCCCTTTTATTATCCTTGGAATTTAATTAATCAAAAACCTCTAATTTTTGATTCACCAAAGATATTAAAAGATATCCACCAAATCTTTTGAATTTCAAATCTCCATTTGAATTTCAAATATTAATTGAATTAAATAAAACATTTTTATTTAACCCAAAAATATCCCAAGAGGCGCCACCCTCTCCTATTTAATTAGGAATTTTATAATTCAATAATTTCCTAACTCTTAGGAACATTATCCAGAATTATTTTCCTAATATTTAAATTGCCTATAATTAATCTCATTAATTATATTCAATTATTAATATTTAAATTTGTCCCACAAATCTAAATATGTCATCTGTAGATTAATTAAGACCAGACCTAATGTCCCAGACATTTCCTCTGTGTCTTAAATCGTGTCACTCGCGTGACCCACGAATTAACCCTAATTCGTGTCCCACTCGAATGGTGATCAGTTCCTGCTCGTGTGTGACCCAGCAGGCCCCACGTGAAGTTGGCAGTAGGGCATCCCCATGACCTACAAGTTGTGAGCGGACTCTAGCAAGCCATCACAACTACCCAAAATCCGTGAGTTATCGTTCGGTAACCGGAAGAACGACTTAACCTCAGTACCTCCGTGTACGTGATCCGTTTGTCCTACGATATCTTGGTCATGGACTAGGCACAGGTATGTCATCCATAATCCAAACCTCAACTTTCTCGATTCCTTGAGTAAGTCCCAAATCCCAGCGTGGCCACGCATTTTCCTGGACAGACTCATCGAGGGCGCCAGTTAGATATCTCTCATCTTAATGAGGGACAAAATCCCATTTTGGCCAATCCACATTCCACTGCAAAGCAATCAACCAGCCCCGTACTCAGCCCGTATAACTACCCTGTTACGGGCAGCGTTAGACTAAGCCAAAGACTGACAACTGCAACGCTGGAATAGTCATTGACCTCAGGTCAAAGGCATCGCTACAGGCGTACTAGGAGAGACTAGCTGATGACTAAACCCATGCAGGACTCTCCGGGTCAGTCCAGCAATTCGTAACCACCTTACGTAATTGCACCATGACTCTCGTCCCAGCATCTAGTGCGTGCATCTCATGCACCGAGGTCATGCTGGTCTTAGTTTATTTTTGCTCCCACAAAAATAATCGACCAGGGACAATTTTAGATTAATTATCTCATAATTAATCATGGACGTTATCATAGTAAACATGCGAATGATATGACAACACATTAATTTATCTTCCATAAATTAATAATATGTTCACAACATATTTATCAAATAAAATGATTGGCCCTAGGGCACAATCTCCAACAAAAATGCCTACCAAAAGTACTGGTATAAAAATGGAAACACGGTTAACTTGCCTTATCTTTTAGGCTATACTCAATAATCATAGAGGCAACTTTTAATAAGATTTAAACCAATGGCATATGCAGTATGCCTTCTCAATTCTCATAGATTTTGTCAGCTTCCTCCTCCGTGTGTTTGTAGGTTTGTGTTTTATTGAATTATATAGTTTGGCAATGGCCAAAATAGAAGTTGTTGAGATGTGGAAACTTACTGGATGATGGTGTGTTTAAACTTGGAGTACTATTACTTTTGCAAAAAGAAAATTTGGGGTTACAAATTATATGTATCAGATTTGGTAAAAGGTTTCTTAACTACTTCCTATCATAATTTTTTGAATAAATAGCAGTGCTGAACTGCTAAGAAGCAAATTACTATATCTTCTTTATGTTTATTAAATTAACTATATCTTCTTTGTGCTAATTTCTTTATCTGCTTTTGGTTATGATATGCAGTGAATGGTTTGCAAATATTAATCATGCAACAATCTGCTTTCTTAACGGACTTGAGATGGAGTATGAAGCTACTGGAGAGGTATTATGTCTTCTTTAATGCAGGTTTAAGAAATTTTCCAATGTCTCATTGCATAAAAGGTCTTAGTTGCTGTAAATTGTTGTTTGATTGCTTTTAATGTGCTCAGGGTTTAAGAGAATCAATAAAAATTGGTGACATTATTGCTGTTTAGAAAATTTAGAATCAGGTTTTTCCACCCACTATTTTGGGTGAAAATTTGAACTTGGAATTTACCTTTGTTTTAAAGAAGAAATCATTATAATTAACACCAACCTCAAGTACTGAAATGATACTCACATGTACAGGTAAATTATACAAATGACATCCCTACTGTCAAGATGTTATTGTAGATAAATGATCAAAGCTTTCACAATGTCTTGGTCCTTAACAAGACGTTTAGGGTCAACCGTGATGCCATAGCTGAAATTCACACTCAAAGTTTATACTATTTAACGTTGAATTGTGAAGTTTTCCTTCGTCATGCTGAAATTTTTTGTTTGATTGTTGATGCCTGTGCTGAAAGTTATATATTTCTTCTTCTGTTTTCAATCCTTTGTTGAAATTAACCACTGTAACTGTTCATTGACTGTAATTGGAGCTTTAATTGTTGCTTGATTGTAGTGCTTTAAATTGTTTTGGCCTCTATTTGTTTTGTGTATTGTATTATAACTGAAGAATAATAGCTTATTCAGATGACTGAAAAAGGGATTTAAATTTTTCCTTTCCGTTGTTAATTTTTGTTTTTATTTGTTATGATTGATTAAAGAGTGCAACTTTATTGAAGGTTGTTGAACTTAAGCTATTGGAACTTGAAGTAGCAAAGGAAGTTTTGATTCCTTAAGTTTATTGCAACAAATGTTTGTATTAGGAACTTGTGTGAAAGATGATAATTCCATTCTTTTCACCTAAAGGAATTTAAAGTAAGGAATATTGATATTTAATTATCTTCAACTTCTTAAATTTGTAGGGCAAATACTAAAGAGAGTTTGAATTTTGATTGAGTAGACAGAGTTTGTCTATATTTGTGAGATAGTATAATTACTGATCAAGCATATTGTAAATCAAACAGCTAAGCTAACTTTTTATGGCCGTATGATGAATGTAAAGTTTGGATTTAATGCAATATATACATGCTGCATTAGTCATCTTTTCTGATGGTATTATAGACTTGGAGTGATGTGCTCAATTGACTGTGGCAGTTTGGAATTCTTTTAGCTGCGGTTGGTTTGTAAACATGTTCTGTTTCATTGTTCCAATTCATGAGCACATATGATGTTTCATGAGTCCCTAAAGATGGATCATATCTCTAAGAACTACCCATTTGCTTGGGCAGAGTGGTTTGGGAGTAAACTTGGTTTATTTTTTATTCGACAGTAAATGAAGGTAGTGTGAATTGGCTTGAAAGCTGCTATAACATATGGGTTCAGACAGAAGATGCAAGGAATCATGAGCTATCATGGATCTTTATCACGTTAGGCAAGGAACAAAAAAAATGTGGCAAGGATCTTTTAAATGTTTAGATGACATTTTAACTTTGTCGTTTTTTTTTTCAATCTGTACAGTGGAAAGGTTGGTCTTGATGTTGTAGAAACACAATATTTGATGGATGAATTTAATTAGCAAGGTGTTAAATTGCTCCAGGTTCACTTAGGCAATGCTTATTAAAATTTTATATGACCATCAATATGTGCTAAAGTGACACTTTATGAGGTATAGACAAAAAGAATATGTATTTGCATTGTATCAGTTAAAGAAAAAAAAGGACCCGTGCGAACGCACGGATCTCATATTAATTAAGAAAAAAATTAAGTATGGGATATACAACAGCTCAAAATGAAGTGAGTTCGTCTGCTCAAATAAAGGGCTTTATTTCATTGAACAGGTTTTCGAAACATAAAAAGGCAATTATAATGATTGGTCAAAAATATAATTCACTACACAAAGTATTTATAGATATCGAGACAATCAAAGCATCATAACATCACGTAGACCACAATGAAACGTTATAGGAGAAAGATAGATCATAAGAAAAGAAAGAAAAAAAAAAGACTTTATGGGAAGTGGAAGTTGCAACTCGTCAACACCAATTAAATTATATTGAGAAACAATGTTTTAAAATTAAAATACAATACATTATAAGGAGAAAAACAAAACATCTTTGTTATCTTTAATAAAGAATAACCGAATATTGAAACAATATTTTAATATGTTCGTACTGAAAAATTGGGTCTGTGAGGATTGGTATCTCTTTACATATTTCTTTTTTCATTACATATAACTCTTCATATGTTTCCAATTCATGTATTTTTTTAATGTATTAAGTCATAATTAAGTATGAGGTCTTCATATGAATATTGACATCATGATGACATGACAAATGATTTTTTTCTATTTTATTTTGAAGTCAATTGTATTTTAAAGCTATCATATTCATATAAGTTGTATCCTTAAAAATTCACATTTTTTGTCAATTGTACAATAACAAATATTGACGAGATTAGGTCTTGAGATATAATTGAATCAAATATAAAACTTTAAGAGTACGATTGATTACAAAAAATAATTTAGAAATACAACTGACACTTACACTGTTACACCATAGTTTAAAAATACCAAAAATACTTTTCACTATAATAATTTGGTTAATACATTTTGAGGGTGGAAAGTAAAATTACATGATACATAAATTAGAGAATTTATATGTATTAAATTAATTAGTTGAAAATCACTTTAAAAGACCAATGATATAAAAACAATATAGAAAAAAAATTTAAATTATATAAGATAATTAGGACGTGCAAGGCACGTGAACTCCACTAGTATATATTAGAGTTATCAAGCTCAAGGAGAAAATGAATTTATCTAATTTTTCCGAATTATATATATATGATTGATATATGGTGCAGCCTATTGTCCAATTGTCTTTCACAAAGACTACAGAGTAAGTTTTTCCTAAAAAGACCATAAGCATATAACATACCTTGATTTATCTATATATTTCCTGTATTAAAATAATAGGTGAAGAAAAATCTGGAAAACAAAAAGAACACGGGAAGTTATATGGTTTTTTTTATTAAAATAATACAAATAAATTAATTATGTATTAGGATACCCAAAATTTTTTCTTAATTCCCTAGATGGGATACGCGTTGCATCAACTCAATTTCATACCGAGCAGACCAATCAGTGGCACCGGCTGAGTAAAATTTGATTTTTTTTTTTTTTTTAAAAAAATCTCGCTGAAATCGCGCCAGACTGATGCGATTTCAGAGAGTCTGAAATCGCGCCAGGCTCGCGCGATTTCAGGGTGCAGACTGCACGGTCTGAAACCGTGTCTTACACGGTACAAAAATATTCGGTCAATTGACCGAATATTTTTGTTTTTTTTTTTATTTTTAAATAATAAATTAAATTAAGATTTTTTTTAAAATGAGAATAATAAAATTAATTTAATTTAAATATTATTTTAAAAAATTAAAAAAAATTAATTAATGAATAACAATTATAAAATTTAAAATATATTAATTAAACAATATAAAATATTTATCTAATAAATTTTAATAATAAAAACTAATATGTAAAAAATATTTTCTATTAATAAAAT
>QANZ01028732.1:117256-134969 GCA_003254925.1 Chamaecrista fasciculata | reverse complement strand
GGACTAAATTGTTAACTTAGTAAAGAAAGAGAGACCAAATAGTAAATTTTCTCTTATTTTTAATTTTATAGACTATAGTTTTAAACATGGACGACCAGAAAGGAGTGCAGCCATATAATATAAGATATATATATATATATATATATATTAAAAAAGGTAAAACCTATTCTTATAATCTCTACGTCAATTTCTGACCACCAGTTGAGAAATATGGTCTAATTATTTTTTTAAAAAATTCTTTTGAAACTTTACAGTAAATGATTAATTAATTAGGGAAAATGTTGTTAAAGTATAAAATATGCAATAGAGTCCTAAACACTACTGAGTAATATAATTTTGTTCATTTAATTTTGAAAATAAAATTAGTAAATTTAAATAATTATTAATTATAATTAATTTAAATTTAATAAAAATACAATTTCGCAGTATTAACTATTAAGTATATTCTGTTAAAAAAAAAACTATTAAGTATTTTATCAATTAAACTTAGAAGCTAGAATAGTAAGAATAGTATATTTTAGTTGATATTTCTAATGAATATATTAAAATATTCATAATTATATTTTCAAAATCGATTTTTATAATTGTATTTTCTTTTTAATATTTATTTCATTAAGTTTTACTTATTTTTTTAAAGTTGCGAAATCACGAATGCGACTATTTCTTGATTTGGCCGAAACCTCACTTTTATCCTAAATTTTTTTAGCCCTTAATATTTTTTCTATTGAGTTTCGGTGCTAAATGTTTCTCAAAACGTCCATTTTGGTCCTTAATAAGTTTCAAGATTGGTCTCTAATTACTAAAGTTTATCTGAATTCCACAAAATTATAAATGTGTGTTACTCTTAAAGAGTTCTTACTCTGTCTAGTTGGGGCCGTTAGCAAAAGAGATCACTCATTTTATAAAATTCGTCATATCTCTCTAGTTTCAAGTACAAATGTAACAAAATTGGAGTTACAGTTACTAATGATGAATTCTTTCTCTACATGGCTTGGGTTATCGGCAAATGAAGTCGAATAATATTTTGAAAGTGGGTTTGGTCAAAACACAAATACCAACATTCAGAGTATTATTTGACCTTATTTGCTGATGGGTCCAACTAGGCGGTGAAAGAACTCGTGAAGTTGCAACCTATAACTCTAATTTCATCGCATTCGTACTTAAAACGAGAAATATATGACCATCTTTATGAAACGAGTGACACACTTTTGGGCCCAATTTTATGCTCGACTTAATCTTATTTGTCAACGATCCCAACTACTATAGAAAGAATTTGTCAATACTAACTTGTAGCTTCGATTTTCTCATATCCAAACTTAAAACGTAAGAGAGAGATATGACTATATATTTAGTAATTAGGAACCAGAATAGAACTTTCGAAAAATATCAATGGCCAAAACGCAATAAAAAAATATTAAGGACCAAAATATTATGACTTTATTCTATCAAAATACAAGGTATCCAACATCCAAGAAAAGAAAGAAAACTATCATATATAATCAGTCTTTGACTCTTTTCTTCTTTCTTCTTCTTCAATTCCATTCCTAAATCTTCCCTGAATCGCTTTCTCTTCCTTTCATCACTCTCAGATGAGTATGACAGAGATCACTCACCTGAGCTCAGACCTCGTCGAGCTCATTCTCTCTTTCCTCCCAATCCCCACTCTCGTTCGCGCTTCCACCGTCTGCAAACTCTGGTACTCCATAATCTCTTCTCCTTCCTTCTCCATCTTCACTCGCCATACCCACCCACCTTGGTTCTTCCTTTACGGAATCCACAACATCACTTCCAAGAACAACCAGTCCTTCGCCTTCGACCCCATCTCCAATCGCTGGCTTCGCCTCCCCACTTTTTTGACTCTTCAACATCAATCCAACACCTCCTTCGTCGGCACCAATGGCTTCTTCTTCATCACCGCCCCCAAATTCTGCTACACTCAAACCCTAAACCCCCTTTGGCACCCCACGCCGCCGCTTCATTTCCCGCGAACAAACCCTCTTCTCGCCGTCTTTGACGGCGACGAGGGGTCCGATTCGCCTAGATTCATCGTCGTCGGCGGCGTGAAATTCATCGGGAATCTCGTCGATATCGAGGACCGGCTCGATTTGGAGATTTACGATCCGCGATTGGGGTTCTGGGAATTGGGTCCTCCTCTTCCTGCGGATTTCAGATCCGGGAATTCGTCGTCGTCGTTGTCGTCGGCGTTGTTCAGAGGGAGATTTTACGTTTTCGGGATATTTTCGTGTTTTGTGGCGTCGTTTGATTTGCGTGAACGAGTTTGGAGTGAGGTTCAGACGCTTAGGCCTCCTGGGGTTGTTTTTTCGTTCTTGATTGCGTGCAGGGAAGTGCTTGTTTTGGGTGGGATTTGTAACGCGCCTAATGGGCCGTCGTTTAACTTGTGGAAGGTGGATGCTAACACGATGGAGTTCAGTGAGATTGCTATTATGCCACATGATTTGCTTTATACCCTTTTTGATAGTGAAGAGGATGATAAGTTTGCTAGCCTGAAATGTGTTGGGTTGGGTGATTTTATCTATGTTTTCAATGAAGATTATCACAGGGTGTATCCAGCTTGTGTTTGTGAGATTGATAGCAAGTCTGGTAAGTGTAGTTGGAGGAGAGTGCCCCATTTGCCATCACCGGTGAACAAGTTTCACAAAGTCATTAGCTTCTGTTCAACTGTCTCACTGCATAGTATTCTGGGTGAACGACAATATCCTGGTCTCTTGCAGTCTGCTTGACTCTTCATTTCCCTACTAGGTATGCAAAACTATCCATCATTTTCTTCTTGGAAGTTTCTTCTATATCATTGTTATTTGACTAAATTAATGATTTAGTATTTAAAGATGTTAGATTTTTCAATGTCAGTGGATAAATTTGGATTAATTGATTGTAATTGCATCTTTAAAGGGTTAACTTTCAGAGACTTAATTGAAAAACCTATCATCTTATTATTTTCAATGTCTTTTTGCCTTAAATTTGATCTCCATTGTCTGTGTGATTAGTTGGTTTAATAGCTTGATTTGTACTCCCATTAGAATTTTCGTATCAGCATTGACCTTTTGTTTTAGGATTTTGCTAATCAGTAACCTTGAGGTGCATAGATAAATGAAGAATTGACAAATAATAATAGCTAATATAATAATGATAATGACTGCTAGTGTTTTTTTCATTTTTTTAAATTTCCGAAACAAAATAACCAAGTCCCAGTGCTCTTAATTTGTTTCTATTCTATGTTTTAATGTTGTTTAAATTTCATCTTTGTCACAATTGTGAACAAACTTTTGTTAAGATCTTCTATAAAAGCCGAGTAGTGGCATATGCAGAATCGGATAAACAATGTTCATTCTTGTATCGAAAACCTTTATAAGTTGAATTGTAACATTATGTTTTGTAAAATCCCAACGTTAATTGACCACATGGATATTAAAAGAAACTTTATTTCAACAATTAGCAAGGGAAATGTGAAAAAAAATTTCTTGATAAGCTGATCTGGCGTTTGAAATGAGCTATTTTTTCTAGGAAAACAGTGAGAAATATCTATTTTTCTGATCCTAAAGATAAGAGTTTCAGCTTATCACGAAGACATGAGCAGTTTGGTATGTTCCCCTTTGATAGAACTCTTCTTGTATTATGGAAATAGAAACACAAAGAAGCACCTGGATAGAGCCAAAGTGCTGATACAAGGTAGGTAAAACAGTAGGAAAACACACAAACAGCCAGCTTTCGAGAGGCTAGCACTCTCCCAACCTTGGCTCTTCGAGAGGCCAAGTCTCTCCCAATTTTCCCTAACTAGTTCCTTGCCTGTCATAACCCCAAAACACTTCTCTAAATACCCCACAGCAGAAGTACACACATGCTACTGCTTCCTGCACCTTTTTGATGCCCATACAGCACTGTCTTGTGCTGCCCATACAGCACAGTTTTCTGTATGTGTCTTTGCCCATCCCCTGAATATTTTAATCCTTTGCCCACCTCTTGAATATTGAATTCTTTTATTAGAGAGGATCCCATCACCCTTGTAAAAAAGAGGCTGTAAGCTCAAAAGGAGAGCAGTGTAAGGTAGAGATAGAGACAAGGATTTCTGCTATTCAAATAGACTTTAAGCAGCTTATCAGGCTTTCTACATAAACAGAGTTGAAAGCGGGAAGGGGAAGAAGAAAACCTTTTTTGTAAAGGGAAAGTAGAATGTAAATGTTTTTCTCTTATGCCAACAGAGGTGTTCTAGAAGAATGTACATGAAGGTTGAGTTTAACGCAATTGAGAGTAGGATGGCATTATGAGAAAATATTGTATCAACATGTTGCTTAAACAGCACAGGTTTTGAGTCCTTTTCGATTTGAACTTATTGGTGAAAATTTTTGTTTTGTCAATATTTTTAGTTGGCAATCTGAAACTTGCTGTTAGTAGGGTTGATAACATGGTGAAGAATTCCACATTCTCTGCATGCAGGATAGTTTATAAATATAATTGTGATGATTACGCAAAATCACAAATAAAATATGAAAGCAAATGTGTGTATTATTACCTACTAAAACTGAAAAGGAAAATATTTGCACACTTGTCTATGTGTACTTTCATAGACTCTTTTGGAGGAAAAACAGTTATGCTTTGAAGTTGATGATAACATATATAACAGTGGACTGAACAGTATTGCTATGAGCTTTAAACTGCTATTTGTAACCCCACAGCATAAAGTTTGTTTTGCAAAAGGCAATTTTTTGTACACTCGTTTTGATCTCGTGGCTAAAGACTGTCCTAAACAATTAATGTTGAAAAGTTTTAATCCCAAGGAACATATCTTCTCATCATTCTTCTCTTATCTTGCTGGTTGTGGCTGAAACTATAGATGCCACTACATACATGGAAGTGGTTATGATGGGGCTTATATGCATTTAGCGCATTATATGTAGATAAAATGTTTAAAGGAGTACATCCTTGTGTATGGTATCTATGCTCTCTAGTTTTATTATTTTCTTTTATAATCAAAGTTTTAATTGAACTACTAAAAGGATGTAGCTTTTATTTCTACTCTTTTATTTTGTTTAGGCAAAAGTACTCTTGGTACCCCCAAAGTATGAGGTCAGTTTCAGTTATACCCTCAAAAGTTTTTTTAGTCAATTATACCCCCAATCTTTTCTTTTGTGTCAATTGTACCCCCAAATTAGGGGGTATTTGGGGGTACAATTGACTCAAATGTGAAACATTGGGGGTGTAGTTGAAACTGACCTCCTACTTTGGAGGTACAATTGACCCAAAAAAATCTTTAGGGGTACAATTGAAAATGATTGCATACTTTGGGAGTACCAATAGTATTTTTGCACTCTATTTATTATTTGTTCTTAGCATTTTTGATGCCTTTGTCATGTTATGAACATACTCCTTATAGTACATCAAAGATGAGAGCTATTGGATCTGTGATCTTTTAATAGAAAAAAGGGCAAGACATGAACTCCTTTACCCTCTATTTTCTACTTTTCAGTATCTAACGTGATTTCTGGAGGATTGTTATTTCTCAATTATACGATGCACATGAAATTAACTCTGCATTTCCACACATGCAACAGAAAAGAAATAACTTAAGCACTCATTGCCAAAGTAGTAATGCATGGGTTGTGATGGAATATTCAGGAATGGAGATGAAATTGAGAGGAAACAGATGCTGCTACACCAAAGGCTTGTTCATCATTCTCATCAGAGTAGGCTTGAAGCTTTCCTTCAACAATATGCAGTAGATAATAGAATCAGAGGTGCGTTTGTAGATGGTTTGTATTTGGCTAAGCCACTCCCAAGACTTTCTCTATTCTTCACTTTCTTAGTGATACTGGAAACTAAATGATATTATTACTCTTCATAAATGTAATCTGTAAATGTAACATACTATGTGATTTGTAGTAGTTGTATATTGGAATTTTATATTTGACAGTATCAATTGACAATTGTGTTTTGTTTTTAGTATATATATATATTTCTTGCAACCAGGTCAATTTAGATAGTTGAAGGTTTTGCTCCATCTGTTTAATGTTATGAGCTTTGTTTTATTAGTTCAAGAGAAACAGTTGGTGTATTAATATCATATGGTTTTTGGTTCTAAATATGTTTCTAGATGTATGATTATTCTGCATGTGAACTGTTTTATATGATGAAGTTTGTGGTAATTCGTATTCTTTGGTGATGGATTTACAAGTTAAGTATAATTTTGTTGAAGAATTTTATGCTAAATATCAGGGGCTTTGACTGAATAAGATAAAATATTTGAAAGTAGAAATGGTTTTGGTACAATTAGGAGCAATTATGATTCCACCGAATTATGATTTGGTGATTAGTCAATTCTGAAACTACAGGTTAAGAATAACTGAGCCATTAAATCATGCTCATGAAGTGAAGGAGACAGATTGGGTTCTTTGACTTCTTTCAAAGTTGGTTAGATTTTATGAATAAAATTTATTTTTTATATTTGAACTCAAATTAGAAAATGTTTTTAAGAAAATTATTTTTTTACTAGTGAAAATTTTATTTTTATCAATTTGTATTTATATTTTTATTTATAAAAAATAAAAATAAATATTAATATATCATTAAATTATTTTAATATATGTGAAATATTTAATATTTTATTTTTATAATTTTATATTTTTTCTATACATGAATTTTGAAAATATTATATTTTTAAATATAATATAAATATTTATTATTACAAATAAGACAAATATATATATATATTTGATTTATTTAATTATTTTTAGATCCGTATTAAATCCGAATTCTTGGGAGACTTTAAAGTTTGTCGGTGACAATGAGAGGAAAAAGATTCAAAGAATGAAGGAAAAAAGATTATTGCGAATATCTTGGGAGCTTATATAATCAATAGCTTAATAACCGTACGTGAATAAATTAAAATACGTTTTTATAAGAACTCCTGGTCAAGCACTTATTTATTTGTGTCAAAATCAAATTCTATTTCGGTTTATTAGAGTGGGCAATCTCAACCTATTACCTATCAACTCAACCAATCTAACGATAAAATTAACTAACTCAACCCAACTCATTTAAATAATGGGTCAAGATGGGTTAGGTCCAAAATTGACCCATTAAATTTAGGTTGGGTAAAACCCATAGATTACCCAATTCAACTCAAATTTGTATCAAAACTATGTAGTTTCATGGAAGTGGGTGAATATGCAATTTCATAAATTTTTACAAAAATTTCAAAATGCTCTCCAAAAAATTTCAAAGTTGTATCAGATCTTATAAAGAATAGCTAAAATTTATTTCTAAATAGCCCTTCAACTATAAAAATAATAATAACTCTTTTAATTGTTGTCTAGTTATAAATAGTCTCGTCAACTATTAGAACCAACAAATACTCTTCTTCAACTTACAATCTATGAAGCATAGACACTGACACGGACACGGACACAGCGACACGCCAAACTCTCAAAATTACATGACACGACACGGCATATATTTATATATATAAATAATTAAATATTCATAATTTTTAATGAAAAATTTAAAAATTACAATTTTTATTCATAATATATGTCATATCTATTATTATTTTCTCTTATATGTCATGTTAAAGTTACAAAAAACTGATTTATATTCTAAAATTTATGAATATGTGTCGTGTCGGTGTCGTACGGGTGTCGGACACTGACACGTGTCTGACACGCGACACGCCCTCAAAATGAAGTGTCCATGCTTCCTAGCTTACAATCTAATTAGTAATTACTAATATATTCTTGAATTGTAAAATTTAATACATTTTTACATATTTAAATTATTGTTTTAAACTTTTAAATGGACGAAAAAGATTTTATAAACAATTATATTTTTATATATATGAAAATATGTATGTGTAAAATTAAAATAAATATAATATTGTAAAAGTTCAAACCACTATTAGCTAAATTTTATAATTTACTAGGATAATATAATATGTATGTGCAAAATCTTATTTTCAAGATTTTGTTGAATTTGTCTTTTCAGGCTGTAGGGTTTGACCAACCTGACTTGGTATAGACTAATTTGCATCTTATATGCTCCCTTTCTATGAAAAAAAAAAAAGGCAAAGACATTAGATAGGAGTATACTTGAGTGATTTAAGTCACTATATAATATGAAACAAAATATTAAACATACACTATATAAACAAACTAGAGAAAAATAAATTTGTAACAATATCAGCAATATAAGGGCGTGTTTGATTTTGTTTTTGGAAAACAATTTTCTATTTTAAAAAACAAAAAATATACATTGTTTGTTGTTTTCAAAATCAAAAACCTGTTTTGAAAAACAAAATCAAACAAGCCCTAAATTACTTATTCTAAGTTCTAATATAATAATTAGGTCAAAATACACTTCTGGTTTTATAATTATTGCTCATGTCTCAATTTGATCTCATAACTTCTTTTTGTTGTATTTTTTCATATCTTTTGCTCAAATTGTATATTTGGTCCCATATCACTTTTGGTTAAATTGTAAAATTGGTCTCATATCTTTGCAAAAATTTTCAGTGTAAGTCTTAGGGGTGTACACAAAAAACCCGACTCGGCCCGAGGGTGTTCGGGCTGAGTCCGGGTCTGGTGTCTCTAGACTCGGGCCGGCCTGGGGTACCCCCATTTTTTTAAAAAATAAAATTCATTTTTTTACTATACATATTTATATTTTATACTACTAAATATTTTTTTAATTGTATGAAATACATATCTATTATTATTTTTATCAATTGTATATTAAAAATATACATAAAATATATATTTAATCTCAATTAAATCAACATTTTTTAATAATTAAGTCAAATTAAATGTCTTTATTAATAAAAACATCATTAAATTGATCCAAAATTAATTGTTTTACCAATATATACAAGTTAAAATATATATAGAATAAATAAATAATTTTTTTAAAAAAAAAAAAAATTGGCCCGCCTGGTGGCCCGGCCCGGGTCTGTGCCGGGTTGGGTCTTGGGCCGGCCAGAAACCCGGCCCGTGTACACCCCTAGTCAGTGATACAACATGACCAAAAGATATGGGACCAAAAGTGCAACAGAAAAAAAATTATGAGACCAAATTGAGACCTGAACAAAAGTTATGAGACCAAAAGTGCACTTTGACCTAATAATTATTAACTCATAAGCCACTATAATTATAAAAAAAACATTAAGAAACTTATTAAGGAAAGTTAAAAAATGATACCACAATATAAGAACATAAAAGGAAAGTTAAAAAATTGTGGAGGGACTGTATGATTTATTAAGGGGCTAACAATAAAAAAGAAAATGATACGACTTAACCTAAAAGATAATCCCTTGAAGACCACTAGTCTTGTGCTTACTACCAATATTATTATTTGTTGTAGCTTGTAGACTTGCTTATACCTTCTACAAATCTATTTTCTTTTCTACAATTGACTTTTTATATATTTGTTAACATAATCTTAAATAAATAAACCTAATAATATGGGGTATTGCTATAAAACTCTTCAGTGCCAAATCAAGCGACTATTTATTTTTTTGTCTTTTTTTTTACTTCAATTATCATTAAAAAATAATAAAATATAATAATTTATGTGAGAAATTGAGAATGATTCAACAATCCAAACCAAACTTATATCACATTCTATTGGGAGGGAGAAATTGAGAATGATTCAACAATCGTTTGAAATTGTATTATTATTATAGTTATTATTATTGTTGTTGTTGTTATTATTATTATTTTCTAGCTGATTTTTATAAAAACATTACAAGCATTCATCTTATCATATGAAAATGCTTAAGAGGCAGCCAAACGAGTACCTTATTATTATTATATTAAATACATAGCCTCAAATGGTATCTGAGATATTGTTCTCAAATGGTGACTCACTATAACAGTTAGCACTTTTAATTATGTTATATCTATTTATAATTAGGTCATAATTAAAATTGTACATTTGTAATAAGGGTACAATTGAAGGTTGGTATTTGTATTTTTTTTCAAAGCAAAAAAAAGAAAAGAAAATAGTAAAAGTTCTTTCATGAATCACGATGATTGATCTGGCCAAAAAAAAGAATCACGATGCTTGATGCAGGAATACCAACCAATCTGGACCGTTGGTGAAGTGCACGCGCCTCCAAGGAAATATTCACCAAAATTCCATGGTTTTTTAGGTCAAAATTCAAATTTGGTCTTATATTTTGCGTTCAATTCCCAATTTGACCTCGTATTTTTTTGTTACTTTTTTGATCTCATATCTTTAGGTTAGACGCAGAATTAGCCTCATATAGTTTTTTTCTTATAGATGATTAGGTTGCAGAATTGATTTCATATTTTTACAAAAAATTTCACCGTTAGTCTTATTTGACTCAAAAATATGAGATCAATTCTGCATATGAACCAAAAATATAAGACTAAATTTGTAACAAAAAAACATATAAGACTAATTCTGAACCTGATCCAAAGATATAAGATCAAAAGTGCAACAAAAACAAAATACAAGACCAAATTGAGATATGAGCAAAAGATATGAGACCAAAAGTGCAATTTAGCCTTTATTATGATTAGGCTAAAGTGCAATTTTGGTCTCATAACTTTGGCAAAGGTCTCAATTTGGTCCCATAACTTTTTTTGTTACAATTTTGGTCCCAAAACTTCTAAAAATGTCTCACCGTTGGTCCCAAACTGATTTCCATCTGTCCCATAACTTCACCCATATTTGCTACGTCATCATCCAACTCAGTATGTCAGATCATCTTTAGCGGCAGATAATGGATGAAAATTAGTATTGGGACCAACGGTGAGACGTTTTCAAAAGTTATGGACCAAAATTGCAACAAAAAAATTTACGGGACCAAATTGAGACCTTTGCCAAAGTTATAGGACCAAACTTACAACAAAAAAAGTTATGGGACCAAATTGAAACCTTTGCCAAAGTTATGGGACCAAAAGTGCATTTTAGCCTATTTTCTTTATTTTTTTGCCCTGAAAATTCCAATGGTTCACACTTTCACAGTTTCACACACACAGTGAGAACATGAAACGCACATTTTAAAAATTGACGAGCCAAAGAAAGAAAGAAAGAAAAGGAAGCACACTCTCACTGAGGTTTTACTACTTTGCTGTCAACTAGGGTTTTAGGGTTAGGGTTTCACCACCTCTCTCTCTCTCCTCTCTCTCTCTCTTCCGATTTCGGAAGGAAGCCATGGATAGGTACCAGAAGGTCGAGAAACCTAAGCCTGAATCGCCGATAAACGAGAACGAGATCCGAATCACCACCCAAGGCGCCATCAGAAACTACATCAGCTATGCTACCTCTCTTCTCCAGGTACTATTTCATTCTCGCTCGCTTTATCTCTAGCTTTCGATTCCATTTCTCTCGTTTTTGGATTGTTTATTGATTCAATCATTCTGCATTCCCGTTGATTCTTTGGTTCGCTGTCAATCCTACTTTTGCCGTTTGTTTTAGTATCTCTTCTACCTACTTGTGGTGAGTTAGGGTTGTTAGTTTTGTTTTTGCATTCGCGTTTAGACCGCTGTTTTGGTTTTGACTAGTGGAATGATGATGGAGTTCATTCATGAGTGACTTCATCGCCCTGTTTCGTTTTGTCTATCTCTTTTCAGTGTGGTCTGTGACTCTCTGATGGTTATTATGAGGATAGGGTAATCTTGATGCCTGTTAACATTTTTCTCGAATAAGGATGTTCGTCTTATCTTCTGTGCTTTCCCTTTTTTCTCTCTATTTGTTATTCTTCATTTCCATAATAGGTAAAGTAAAACTTTAGTGCTAGGTTGGAAGGTCAAATGGTTTTAATTATTGCTTGTGTGTGTCACTGTGTAATTTCAACCCTTGAGCCTGGAAAAGGATTACTTCACTTTGTCTTATTCTGTCCTCTCCATTTTTCTTCTTTATATATATGGATTTGTGGATGAATTTTTTCTCTTCACATTTGACTGTACGTTTGTGCATTTCTCTTTGTTTGAGTGCTGTAAAAAATTATGCACAATTATTTGATTTCTGATTTGGAACCCAAGGTATTTTCAGTTTGCTATATTATTTTTTATTATATAGATTATTCAAATCACATGTGCGGTAATCTTCATATCCAAGATGATAATATACGAGGAACCTTAAATTGTTGTATTGATAATTTCTCTACTTGACATTGTATTGATCTAAAAAAACATATATCAAACAGCTTTTAAGGCTATACTGTGGAGTGATTTGCAGCTGTTTGTGCCACCAAAATGACAGTCATACAGTTGTGGAAAGTGTATACTATTCACTGAGCTCTTGTCATGTTATGTGAAGGTTTCACACTGTCAAAATACTGATTGCTGATTAAATCTAATAGCTGTAGAAAGATTCACAACAATTTTGAGAGTGCCTGAGATGCAAGGTGCAGTGAGGTGCACCTGAATTGTATCAGGCCATGGTAAGGTGGAGCAGATTTAATTGTGGCAAGCACCTTTCATAGCAAGATGCTCAACCTGCTTGTCTTTTTCTCGATCTGTCAAAAAAGAACTGGAGAAAGAAGAGAAGAAAATCCTAATATATAGCACTTAATTATTGAATTAAGTAATATAACTGAGATCTGGCCTATTGAATTACCTAAGTAGGAAATATATTATTGTCTAAGATAAATAAGGAGTGAACCAGATAGAAATTATCCAAATGATAATGGAAACTTTGTGGCCATTTTAAAAACATTATCAACTTAAGGAAAGCAATAGAAATGAATATTGAAACTTCAATTCCCTAGTTTGGAGCATTATAATTTGGTAGAAGTTAGATTGAAGTCTTTGGTGCCCTCCGAGGAAGGAAAAAAAGATTGTTTTGTGGTTTAACCTAATATTAATGGATTTTGTTTTCCACAGGCTGATCATAATCTTTTTTAAGAATAGGCAATGTTGTCTTCTTTTTTTTTGCTGAAACATTATTTCAAAGCCTAGAATTGTCCACATAAAGATTATGGAGCAGTTATTTGTTATCTTCAGGTGGACCATATAATTTTTATATCTTGACTTTTGTGTTAATGGGTGTTTAATCTTTTCTATAGTTGGCAAACTGCAAGATATCAATCGTAACATGTTGATGTCATTTATCTGTTGGTAAGTATTTTTAGTATTAATTATTGAAACTAATGGAATTGGAAGGTTACATTGATTTGATTGGATGATTTTGAATTTTTTATAATTTTAGTATATTAATCATGCTGCATATGATAACATTTAATTCTTTGTATTAATTGTTATGGGAAATATGATTTTTTTAAAGCCTATATTGTCCTTAGTAACTGCACTCTTTGTCTTACTATTGAATGTTACACTTAATCCAGGAAAAACATGCAAGAGAGATTGTCTTCAAAGCAATGGGACAAGCAATCAGCAAGACAGTTGCCATTGCTGAGATTTTAAAGGTTGTAGTTCTTTTCAAGATGTTCCCCTTCTCTCGTGTATCTTTTAAAATTTATGCATACAGCAGAAGAGAGAAAAAGATATGTGGCCAAAGTAAAGAGTAAAGCATATAAATGCATGCAAAATTTTTATGACATGGCAGGAGTACCTGTATTTGGCAAGACTAGAAAATCCTCCATGAAGTAATAAAAAACAAATGGGAAGCCCCTGCTTTAAATGCTTCAGGACTCTTATAGTTCTTACTGTGGTTGTCTTTATATCATTTTAAACAGAAGAGAATTCCCCGGCTGCATCAAGATACTGCTATAAGCTCAGTGAGCATAACAGATGTTTGGGAACCCATTGAAGAGGGTCTTGTACCGTAAGTTCTCTTTAGAGTTTGAGTTTTAACCTTCAGAATTTGGAGTAAATGCATTTTGGTTAATTTGCATCAAAAGGTTGCTAAACAATAATATTTGATGCAGTGTGGAGATGACTCGCCATGTCTCTATGATCTCAATCACTTTATCAACTAGAGAGTTAAACAAAAACTCTCCAGGGTAAGTACTTGAAGGACTTTTAATATCAAATTTCCACTTATACTGCTTTTCACTCACTCAAAAGTGTTTTCTGCTATTAATATCACCAAAAACTTTTCCTGCTAAAGTGACCCTTTAAGCAATTTTTTAGCTGACCTTCTGAATTTTCCCCTGGGTATTTAGACTTGACATTGTCAGGATGTTGTCCATATGATTGTGTTTGCAGGTATCAAGCTCCACATAATGTGGAACAATCAAAGCCACAATTCAGTTATCAGCAGCAACAACCAAAGCCAGCACGTGGTCCTTACAATGCTGTAAATGAAGGTGACCATATAGATCTACAAAAATAGCCATGCATTAGAATTTTAAGAACCCATAATGTCTTAAGTTTTAACCCCTCTAGTATCCTACTCCTTCAGACTCATATGGCCGAGGACGAGGTCGAGGTCGGGGGAGAGGGAGAGGAAGAAGTTGGGGAAGGGGTGGATATGGCTATCAAGGTGGCTATGGAAATAATCAAGGTGGTTATGGAAATAATCAAGGTGGTTATGGAAATAATCAAGGTGGCTATGGAAATAATCAAGGTGGCTACGGAAATAATCAAGTTGGTTATGGAAATAATCAAGGTGGTTATGGAAATTATCAAGGTGGGTATGGGTATTACCAGGGTGGTGGTGGATATGGAAATTACCAAGGTATGGATTTTAAACACCAAATTTTGTTCCTTTAATATTTTTGTTTGGTTGCGTTTAAGCTTATGTGTGAAAGGCCTTGGTTTCCACTTGTTCCTATAGATAATAGTGGGTATTCAAATCGGGGCCGAGGTGGTGGACGAGGAAGAGGCTATGGGTATCGCGGTAAGCTTCTCTTGACTGCATATTCTAGATTTCTTGTCATTCTCTGTTGGTAGTGAACTCCAACTACTTTGACATTCAGTGAGAAGAAAAAACTCTCATTCTTGATACTTTTTTCCTCTTGAACTATGTGACTAGGACATGCTTCTTAGTTCCTTATATCTTAGTTTAGTTACATGTACCCCTAAATAAGGGAAAACTGTATGTGAGGTATGCTTGTTTTGACATATAGGCTTGACAAGTCATATTGTTATGTGATCATTCAACGTACCATTTTTTTAATAGGTGCTGGTGGTTATGAAAGAGGCAGAGGTGGAGGCAGGGGGTATACCCGCGGTCGAGGACGAATGGGTGGCCGTTCAAGGGGTGGTGGTGGCAACCAGGCATGATAACACTTCATGTTCTTTTAATTTTTGCTAAATGCTTGCCTTGACCAGTACAGTGAATTATTTCGGGAATACCGTGTTGATAGTGTGATGTTGCTCATGATCCTGCATTATTAAGCAGTAGTTTTGTTTTCTAGTGGTTAAGTTGATACAGGCAAGGTTTTGTGCATCTTTTTATTTCTGGAAAGGGTCTTTGTTCTTTATGTTTGCTGAAATTTATTTCAACTTTAAGGTCCTCAACACCATATTTGTATTTATCTTGCGTTTTTATAATGTTTTTTTTTTTACAGTTTTATATACTTGTATTTATCTTCAGTTTTTGTATATTGTCCTTTCTATCGAACTGATTTGTCTTCTGCTAACCATGCTTGATGTCCAAGCATATTTGCAGAGGCAATGCTCCTTTTTCATGATGCTTGGCATGCTTGTCTTCTCATATGAGATCTCAATTTAGTTTGAGGTCTTAGAACATGGGGAAATTATATTTTACATTATGATTTTTAAACCTAATTATAACTGTAATGCATAATTTTAAAATGTAACAACAATCCCTAAATTTTGAAAGAACACAGATTGAGAATTAACATATTAATTTTTATTTCTAAAAATAATGAGATGCTTTATTAAATTTTTTTTAAGTTGATATATTAAAGCTGTAATTAGCCCGTAGTTGGATTAAAATGTTTTGAGAAGAGAAAGAGGAAAGTGGATTTTCACTTTGTCTATGGGGTGCTGAGCTGACTTTTTAGTATTTTACTAATGAGGAATTGAAGCTGTGGTGTTATGAAGGTGTTGTCTTAAATCTTAATGTTGCTAAGATATGATATGGTTGGTCACGCCCAAATCAATGCAGGAAAAACATTAAAATTCACTTTTCAGGTATTTGGGTGTTCTATATTTCTTAAACAGAACTGTCAATTTTAGAAATTGTGACATGATAAAGAGAAAGGTCAAAATCTCGTTTTGGTGCTTTATGTATAGTTTAGATTTTACTTTTGTCCTATATAATTTTTTTTTGTTTTTAAATAGTCTTCGACGTTTTTATAATTTTTCATTTTTAGTTTTTGGTTTGTTATGAGTTTAGAGTTACGAAATGTTTTTGCTGAGTCTTTCTTTATCCAATTTGAGTTGTTAATAGTCAAACCAAGTCCCAAAAAATTTGTTATTTGTATCAGTTAAATATGGGGTGTTTGTCGGGTGGTTTGCCCGATTGTAAATGAATTTTTCATTTGGACAAGTCACATGGATTTTTCTGGCAAAAAAGTCACAGATTTAAAATAATTCTTAACTAAAAGATTAAAAATAATTTTTTTAACTAAACCGAACAAATAAAATAGTAATTTGGGCAGTTCGATTGAATAGTTTAGAAGTTTACTTTTTTTCTATTAATCAATCATAAAATTAAAAAGAAAACGACAAATATCTTTTAAGGGTTGTAAGAGAAAATAATAATTAAGATTAGAGATTTTAAGGAAGAAAATAGCAAAGAATATTGAAATGATATTCTTTTTTGGAGACAATAAAATATTATAATAAAACAATATACCCAATTGCATAATGATTAGAGAAAAAATGATAATTTTTGTGTTAAATATAATCATATATAATAAATAAAATTAAATAAGTATACACATATTATTGGTTGATTCGGTCAATTGTATGTTTAAATTGTTCAGTTTAGTTCAATCTTTGCTCTGGTTTAGTCAAATCAATTTGATTCGTTTTTAAAACTCATAGTTAAACCAATGAAGTTTAATATATTTCTTTCGTTTTATGTTTGAATGTGATAAGTTCATAACTACGAATTATTTTTTACGAGTTTTTTCAATATATAACTGAGACTTGTGACAAATAAGGTCAAATTGTGCTCTGAAATTAAGTTTGGGACAAAAAAATGAAAAATTATGTATACATAAAGAATCATTTTGAAATCAAAAAAAGATGTAGGATCAAAGTGAATTTCATTCATACCTAAAGGATTAAAATGAGGTTTTAACCTAAAGAGAGACAAATATTGAGTTTTACCTTTAGAAGGTTCATATTCCTTTGTGTCTCTTTATTGTCAAGTTTTTGGAGAACTTTAAATATCAAGTATAATAGGCAAACCATCAAATGATCAAATAGAATGAGATTAAGGGCCTGTTTGGGAGAACAATAATCCTAATCCAATCCAATCCAATCCAAATGGATTGGATGAGATTATTTTTTAATTGGATGAGATGAGATGATGTATTGGTGTTTGGGTGATTTTATTGAGAATGATGTTAAATAGGGTGTGAAATTATATAAAAGGGGTTGTAATGATTGTGGTTGGTAGAAAAAAGTAGATGGATTTTTGTGATTTGTATAGGGGTAGAAATGGTAGGAAATAATGAGATGAGATGAGATGAGATGAGATTGGATTGGATGAGATGATGGGTGTTTGGTTGTTTTTTGATTGAAATGAGATTGAGATGAGATGATATTGGGAAGTGTGATATGGTATTGGAAATTGTGAGGATGAGAAAATTTTGGATTGAGGGTTAGGGGTCAATCCAAATCCAAGTGGATGAGAT
>QANZ01028732.1:103247-116546 GCA_003254925.1 Chamaecrista fasciculata | reverse complement strand
AGAGAGAGAGAGAGAGAGGTGTGTGTGTGTGAGAGAGAGAGAGAAAGAGAAAAAATGTGAGTGGAAAAGATAAAAAAATGATGAGAAATGATAGATAGAGAGAGAAAATTATAAGTGTAATAAATGAGGGTATGTAAAATTACTATTTTGTCTAGTTCTTTTTTTTATATTTGTATTAAAGTATAGGTAATTATAGGTGTGTAAGTAGGGATAGATTAGTAATTGTAAGAGAAAATGAGATGATGTTGTGAATGAGATTATGATGTGGATGAGATGAGATGAGATGATGATGAAAAAAAAGACCAATCCAGTACTGTTCATCCAATCCTAGAATGAGATGAGATGAGATGAGATTGGATTGAAAATATTGGGCTCCCAAACAGACCCTAAATTTGATGGGATCCGAATGTAATGCACCTACCTTTAACATCTCCCAATTAAATTTGATGGTATTATTGCCCTTTTAAAATTCCCAATTGAAATTTGAAAATGACAGACTGAAATAGTCAAATGGCTAATTTAATTTTAGGCTCTTTCATTGAAAATTGTTATACATTTGGTGAAAGATACTTTTGACCAAAAAAGTCTGAATTCTCAACAATTTGAAAACGAACAATGTTAGTTAAATGCACAACTACATTTAAACTACACAAACGGCCATATTCCAATAATAATTGTGAATTGTGATGATCTCTGTTACAAGAATATAGTAGACTTTTGATAGAACACGAAAAATAGAGTAGGCTTTGATAGTGTGATCACTGTCCTTAAGGAAATTAAGCCCCCACTATTTGTATGCTGCTGGGTGTTTATGACAGATTTCCTCCAGGATTTACAAAGCCTGGTGTCATAGCCAGCAATATTATAACACTTTCTGAACACAAAACAGAGAAAGATAAGTTGAATATGAGATACTCTGTTTTTTGAGAAGAAGTGTTATTTATAGGAAAAATCTAAACAGATACAACTTTTCAGATTCTAACATAAATAACAGGTTATAACCTTTCATAAATGAACATTTATACCTGTTTAAAAGTGAACAATCATGTCTCTTCAGGATTAAACTAAATTCTCTGTAAATAATGAATGTTCATGACTGTTTATGAATGAGCACTTCTCTGTTTATAATTCGAATTAATTAATTAATTAATCAATTCAAAAAGAATAATAATTAAAATTAATTATTGGCCAGAAGCCCAAGTGCCCAAGTGACCATCTTTGACATATATATATATATATAATTCAATTATTATAAATAACTTAACAATCATTTATATACCCTTCTCAATTCTATAACTTATCCAATGTGAGACTTTAATTACTAACTATACTACTAATCAAAGGTTTGACAAAGATGAAAGGTTTGACAAAGATGAATTTATGGACACCTCTGTTTTCTGTAAAGAAAAAAGCTTTAGATTTAGGCTATGAATTTCAGTTATTATACAAAATATCTCTTGTATTTTTAAAAATAATAAAAAGAAGTTTTAAACTTTTTATTTTGTGTAAATAACTTTTTTTATTAAATTTCTTATCAAAGAAATATTTTGTTGGTTTGTAGTTTTTATTAATTGAAATGATAATTAATTTTAAAATATAGAACGACAAAAAAATGCAACATCAATCAATAAATTGTGAAAAATTTATTTTTTAATAAAAATATTAATATAATTTTTTCTTACACTATCATAAATTTAGAGTCATTCGTCACTTTCATATGTTAAAGAAACTTTTACATTAAAATATTTTTTACAATTTGAGCCTCAAATTTGTACGGTTAGGAGAGGTGCGTATACATAGTAAATACGTAGTAAATCACATTCACAAGTCTCTGACATACTTCAGTGTGCTACGTAACAAAAGTTTAATACGTTTGGATTTAGCAACTTCTCAGAGACTCAAACAATCTTAAATATTAAGAAGTTTTGTATGCGTAAAGTGCATAGTAAAATCATTTCTTTTTAAGTAGGTTGGGAATAAGGATTAACACTCGCGTTAAGTGTTTTGTCTATTCTTGTCTCTGACAAAAAAAAAATATCATTTCTAAATTTTAAGATAATAAGATAAAATACATTTAGCTTTTCTATAACTTGTTTATATTTTTATATTTTATTGAAATATAATTTTATAAGATCGACCACAACAAGATTTTGGTGTCAATAAACAATTTTATATATTATTAATATATTAGGTTAAAAGAGCAATGACCAAACAGTCTTTTAAGTTATATGTAGTAATAAATATACATTTATAGGTTTATTTTCAAATTTCTTAAGCTATATAATTAATTACCATTTTTGAAATTGAAAAATCTTTTTTTTAATGAAAAAATATTAGATATTTTTAATTTAATGTTTCATCAATATAATTCAGATATTAAATTACTAAAAAGATGAATTTCAACATATACACACTAATTTTTTTTTTGGGCCTGAATACACACTGAAAGTTTACTCTTAACAAGTTGCAAATTAGAAAAAGTTTAACTATATATTATCATTAGATATAACTTGTTAATTTTTGCAATAAAAATGAAATGTTTAAAGAATTTAAAATATTTGGCAATGGAAATTCTAGTCAGGGGACCTAATTAAATCAAACCAAAATAAAACCTATTAAATCAAGCAATGAAGGATTTGATTTGGTTAAAAGTATACTAAAATAAATCAGTTTTGTTCGTTTTACACTTTGAACATACAATAAACAAAACAAACTACTTATATATTTATATATTTTTAACTTTGATATATTATTTACAAATATATTTTTATAAAAGAACATATTATTTTTCTTTTAGTTATTATGCAATCTACTATATTTTTTAATAAGATATTTTGATGTCTCAAGTAAATATCTTGGTCATTAATGTGAAAGATATAATGGATAGACAATCTATTGAAGAGATAAATTTCATATTGTGCTTAAAAACATTTTTTTACTTTCGAATGTGGGTCACAGAAAAAAAAGCTTATTCATTCCGCTCCACCTTCTTCTTCATCTTCTTTTTATTGTATTCGACATGAAATATTTTGCATATTTCTAGGACAACGTTTTTCTTATCCATTAGGACATCATTTTTTATTGAGTTTTAATGCGGTATTTGCATATTAGAGCATCTTTTTTTTTTTTTTTTATTTCATTGCTCATTTACTTTTTGTTTTGTTTGATGCTGACGGAATCTTACATCCCGTGAACTAGTATTGCTTTGCTCTTAAGGTTTGGGTTCTTGTTTGTTTCTTCACTTCTCAAAACTTTAATACCTGATCAATATTAGTTTGAATATTGGCATTCTATAGTTATCTTCCGTTCATTCTAATAGTCATTATAGAGTTCACTTCCCATGAACATTCTCTAAGTGGAATCCTGCCCCATTTTTGTGTTGTTTGATTTTAGATTTTTTTTTTTTATTAAATTGATTTTAGATTTTAGATTATAATTAGGGGTGGCAAATGGTTGGGTTGGGTTGGTGTTATGCTCACAATAACATGAACACAAGTAGAATGCTCTGCTAGTATTATTGAAGGTCAAACCAAGATAGAATCATGGACTCAATACAAATATGCAGAGATATTGAATAAGAAGAAGAAGATAACAAGAGGAAGGAACAGAGGAAGAGAAAGGCAGGGAGAGAAGAGAGAGTCTACAAAATATTCCACACCCTTCCTAACGTCTCACACACTACTTATGCACTCCTCTTCATAACTTTCCATGTGGGCCGTTTAGTCCTTGAACTGCGTCGTAACAGAATCTCCCGCGCTTGTGGATCAGTTGCCACCTGTTCACCCTGGACCACAGACTTGCCACGTACTATCCTCATCACAGTTGGGTTGTAAATAGTTGGATTATAAATGAGTCAATGACCCATTTATATTTTCTAAATGAATCATGGGTGGGTCATGACCCATAAATTAAGAGTTGACCTAACCCAACTCATGAACCCATCTTAAAATATTTATGCTAAGAAGCACGGGCACGCCAGTTTGGTGGCGTGTGTCGGACACTGACACGCGTGCGACACACGTACGACACGTGTCTGACACGTGTCTCTGCGTGTTCGGCGGCTTCCCATCTCTTCATCGGCTCCGACACGACGTCGACACAGGCGGACACGGCTCAGTAATGGAACGGACACGGCGTCAACAAAAAACGAGAGTCTGAAACAGATTGAGCAATTAATCCATTAATTTGCCTTTTTTTAAAAAAAATTACTATTAAATGATTGGATGACTGAATTAGGGTAAAAGCCAAAGACATTTAGTCATTTAGGATTAGAAAATTTCATAAACCAAAAGAGAGGCACAAACCGCACAGATCTGCAACTTCAGACTGCTGAGAGTCGACGACGTCCGCCCTCAAATCGCTGTAGAGTTTTATTTTTGAAGCTTCCTGTTAATCGTGATCTTGCAACTAACGACTTACATCACTTGTAAGCTATTCTCTTACTCTTAATGTTTATGTTGGTGGCTTGATGTTTTCTTTAGTGTAAATAGTGCCTACGCTTTTTCTGAGACTGTAAATGGCTTGATGTTAACTTACATGTAATTTGAGGCTGTGATTTTTTAGGCTATGTCGGTGTCCACTTGAGTAAATGGTATCCAGCTGTTTTTTTCTATGCTGATACATCTTTTTAGTTTTTTAATTATAATTTTGCATATGTGATTCTATTGCTTTTTGTGTGTGGGGTCCATAGATAAAGTTGAATTGCCTAATATATATGGATATTATGGATTATGGATTATGTACTATGATTATGTGTGAACCGTGTGTCAATTGTGTGTTTGATGAATTGATATGTTTGTGGCTGTAATATATATTATATTATATGTTTGTGTGATTGTGGCTGCAATATTGTATGTGTGTGATGACTTTATATATATATATATATTATAGTATATACATATACTTATATATTTAACTGTTAGTAGAGTACATTAAACTTATTGAATGCACACAACTCTACTCACAAATAATATGTAGTTATAAAATTATTTTTTACTAAATTTGTCTTTATCTAATTTTATTAGGGTGTGTAATTGTCTGATCAAAGATGAGTTCTAGTAATACATAAAAGATTCTAATAAGTATTTTGGTAATGCATAAAAGAATACTCAATTTATATTGGTTTCTTTTTATATTGACATATATATGACATTATAAAAAGATATTGCAATTTTTGAGGATTTTATCAATATTTATGAATATTTAATTATATATATTTATTTTGTCTCTTGTTAAAATTATAATATATATTTATATATAGATGCCGTGCCGTGTCCTGTAATTTTAAGAATTTGACGTGTCGGCGTGTCCGTGTCGTGTCATGTCCCGTGTCTGTGTCCGTGTCCGTGCTTCTTAGTATTTATGTTATTTAATTTATAAACTAATTAATTAGAATAATTTTTAAATTATTCAAATTTAGGATCAAATAGTATTCTTTTTTCAAATCTTAGACTGATTTGCAATTTACACCTTTTTCATATTCTTAAAAATTACATTTTGTCCTCAAATGACAAATATCATGATCTAGGGATTTTTTTGTAAATTTTGAAAAAATTTAGGGGCATTATGTAATCTTTGCAAAAATCATCTTCCTTCAACTTAACTCACAGTTTGGTGGACTAAAATGCATTCTTTTTCCAAATTTAGGACTAATCTGTAATTTTAACATTTTTCTAATATTTTTCAAAATTACAATTTTGGTCCAAATTTTTTTTTATAATTTTCATTTTAGTCCTCAAATATTATGGTTTAGGGATGTTTTTGTAAATTTTGAAATTATTTTGGGGGCATTATGTAATTTTTGCAAAATTTATGAAATTCTTATTCACTCCCTTTCATGATACTACCTAGTTTTGATACAAATTTGGGTTGGGTTGGGTAATCTATGGGATTTACCCAACTCAACCCAAATTTTAATGGGTCAATTTTGGACCCAACCCATCTTGACCCATTATCTAAATGGGTTGGATTGGGGTTGGTTAATTTGTAGTTAGGTTGGTTGGGTTGGTGGGTAATGAGTTGAGATTGCCACCCCTAATTATAATACACTCTGGATCCTTCTATTGACTAAGTTTGAATCACTGAGTAGCAAGGGTCTGAACTAGTTTTGCTTTGCTCTTAAGATTTGGGTTTCTGTTTGCTTCTTCGTTCTCAAAACTTCAATGCCCGATTGATAGCAGTTTGAATATTGACATTCTTCCTTTCATTTTAATTGTCATTATAGAGTTCACTTCCCATGCATCTTCTTTAAGTGGCATTATGCCTCGTTTTTAATTGTTTGGTTTCAAATTTCAAATTTTAATGCACTCCTTCTATTGCCTTAGCTTGAATCAAGAAGTAACAAGGGCCTAAACTAGCATTGCTTTGCTCTTAAGGTTTGGGTTCCTGTTTACTTCTTCGTTTCTTGAATATGGTTTGGGTTCTTGTTTACTTCTTCATTTCTCGAAACTTCAATCCTTGGACAGTATTAGTTTAGATTTCAGATTGTAATACCCTACTTCTGCTGCCTCAGGTTGAATCGCAGAGCAACAAGGACCCGAACTAGTATTGCTTTGATGTTAAGGTTTGGGTTCTTGTTTGCTTCTTTATTTCTCGAAACTTCACTGCTTGATCGATATTAGTTTAACTATTGGCATTCTATAGTTGTCTTCCTTTCATTCTAATAGTCATTATAGAGTTCATATTTTGTAATAAGATATTTTGGTCATTAATATGATCCAATGATGTTAAATAATGAATACAACTTATTCAAGAGGTGAACTTCAAATTGTGCTTAAAAACACCCATTTGCTTTTGAATTTGGGTCACATAAGTAAAAGCTTGTTCATTCTACTCTACCCTCTTCTTCATCTTCTTGCGCTGATTTCTATTATACAAACTTAGACGAGACGATTGTGGGTAATTTCCCATCACCTTCATCCGATTAATTTTTGAAATTTTATATTTCAAAAATTGAATAAAATATTTACAATCTCATAATTGATTATTAATGTTGGTTTATGGAGACTCGAATATATGGTTATTGGAGAGTCCAATGGAATCATTGGTTGACTCATTGGAAAAGTCTAGGAAAGAGGAACAAAACGACATCAAGATGACATTGAAAGTTGTATGCCCTAGCATGTGTGGCCAAAGAGAGCTACGTGTGGGTATTATTTTGTTTATGTCTCACATTGAATAAATGAGCAGTTTGAGCTCTCTCCCTTTTTCTATGAATAAGAATGCTTCCTCACGATTTCAATTGTTCATTCCATTTTATTGAAAAAGGGATTCTCTTTTGAGAAGCCACTTAGTTTCTTTTTTACTCTCTTAGAGTTCTTTTTTTTTTTTTGTACATTAGTTGTGAAAATGTGGCTTTATCTTTAATTAGCAAAGTCTATTGTTTGTACAATTCTTTCAAGAGCTCAACATATTGCTTTACCTTTAGTTAGTAAATTCTATTGTTTTGTGCAATGTTTTCAAGAGTTCAACAAATGGAGATGAACTCCAATGAAACAGGATTTTTGAAAAAGGCATCAAAATTAATATCTTTTGTTATTTTTTATGAAGCATCGACATTGACACGGATACAGAATACGACACGGACACAGACACATTGATACGTTGAATTTTAAAATTACATGATACGACACGACATATATTTATATATATAAATAATTAAAAATTTATAAATTTTGATGAAAATTTTAAAATTTACAATGTCTATTCATAATATATGTCCTTTATGTCATTATTTTTTACTGTTTGTTATGTTAAAGTAAAAAAAAAAATTGATTTTATATTCTGAAATTTATAAATGTGTCGTGTGGATGTTGGGCACGAGCACGTGTCTGACACACCCTCAAAATGAAGTATTCATGCTTCATAGGTTATTTCTAATTATTTTGCGTATTCATGTCCTTGGTCGAATTTCAATTAACTTAATCTAAATTTAATAATTGACTTTATTTTCATAAACAATTAATGATTGAAGTTAGTAATATAATTATATACTACTTTAGTTTTTATTTCAAAAAAAAATTGAATTGACGAAAATGACAACACTAGATTCCTAGATTAGAAAAGAAAAGAGTGTGATATGCGATATGTGCATCATTTGCATTCCACATTCATCTAGAAAAGGCATCCAATTGAATCTAACTTGGATTCTGGACCAGGTTCGCTTCTAATATGTCCAAAATTCATGTGACGTTGTCAAAAGCTCACCACATTACTATTTTTTAATGCATTATATATGTAATTAATTGTTAGGTTAATTTTAATTATCGTTTTGACTTATGGTATATACTATAATTTTTTAAAAATTGTTTTAAAATAAAAATATATTTTTATACTAAATAAGCTTTTTTTTTCTAGCCATTTAACTATTTTTTAAATAATAGAACCAAAATAACATTCTCGTGTTAATATTTAATTAAGTGTAAGAGGCACTTTAAATATTCAACGACTCAATAAGAGAAATTTATATTTTAATAAAAAATATTATTTAAGTTTTATTTTTAAATTAAAAATAATAAGAAAAGATAAATCAAGAACGATTTATGATAGATATATATTATATATATACAAATATATTAAAATAGTCAAATATATTTTTTAAGACAAAAAAAATAGATTCTAAATAAACTTTAAGGGTTAACGCAATCTCCAATATCTTTCTCTTACTTATTAATTAATATATTTAATATATAATAAAATTATATAGAGATTCCAATAAAATATATACCTAATTTTTTTAAAAAAGAAAAAGGATAAAAGCTAAAAACCCAACCTGAAATTTATCCACTAATTAAATTCCTTTATTCGATCTAAGACAATTAAACATTTCAACTTATTGAGTCATGACACTTGGAAAGTGATGCATGTACTTTGGCATGATACTTTTTTCAAATTATTGTGGTTGTCAAAATATTTATAAAATATCGTTGAAAAATTATTAGAATCTATTTTACATTTTCAGGCCAAAATAAAAAAGAATCTTTTTTTTACATTTACTGTCCCTCAGTTTAATTAAGCTAATGTTAGAATAAGAGGCGGACAAAATAAAGATAAAGATGTGCAATTTCCCCTTTTTTTTTCTTCAACGTGAAAATTACAATACTATGTATAATTTAAAGAAAATGCCAAAAGATCTAACAATAGTAATTAAAGATTTAATTAAAGTTCATGTTGCACTTGTAACTTATTTTATTCTTAGACCTAACATGATTAATCTTTACTTTTAAAAGAAAAAAAACATCTTTTAATTAAGAATTCAAAAGTTAACCAAAATAGTATTCCTCTAACAATCTCTTTCTAACATGAAAACTAAGGAGACAATAAATAATTTCTCTTAATTTTCCTCACCTACAATTCAAGGTATGAATTTAAAGAAACTTCAAAGACTTAATGTTGATGATGTGATTACGGATAAGCAAAGGCCGCTCTGGTGGCCGTAATGAGATAATCTGCAGAAAAGGCGTGAAACGAGTTAATTTTTGCTAGCCACTCTAATGCAAAAGTCAATACAAGTTCTGAGAAGAAAATGAGATATTGAAAGGTATAGGAGAATAATTGTGTGTATCTCTCAGGAGACAAACATCTTACTTATAGGACCTTGGAATGATGAGGAAGTGGGAATCCTTGGAGATAAAAAGAATAGTTGGATGGTTAATTTTTTTGAGATATTCTTGAGAGATGACGCATTTTGTTAAGAGGTTTAGGGGATGTTATATCAGTTGATATTAAAGTTCTGATTCGACTTAATTTTTTATATTTTTCCCATAAAAAAAATTGATATTGCACTTATAAAGCCATATTCATACATACAAATTAGGATTTTCAAATTAATCCAATTTCAACGAAATTCGATCGATGTAATCTAGGCATGATTTTCGTCTTTAAACTTAGACTTATCACTTACGTGAGTATCAAAATTGTTCTTTATTCCAAAATTTTACAAATAGTCAAACTTTCATACTTGGACTCAAACCAACAAAAATTTCAAAATAAACTATCTCTAATTAATATAAAATTTATTTTTCTGCATCTATATCTACCAAAAATAATAAAAAAAAATTATGAAAATGAAAATGTTATTAGACTATTTTAGTATTTATAAAATATTCAATATTTTATCTTTATAACATTATATTTTTTAACACAATTTTTTTTAAAATAATATTTTTATGTATAAATAAATATTTTCAATTATAAATAAGGTATCTCCTCACCCATCCCAGAATCTATTAATATTAAACTCATATCTAAACTTGTTGATATTGGACTTGGACTCATATCTATAAAGCAAAATTTTAGGATATTTATTGAATACGAATATTTCGATCATCACTAATTTAATATAATATGAACCTATATCAAAAATTCAAAATTGATCAAAACCAATTAATTAATTAGATGATAATCTCTTAAACCAATTAAATTAACTTGGTTATTGAATAACATTGATTGTTCCGTTATCCATATCATATCGCAAGAAGCCACCAGAAGTGTCAAACGAAATATTGACCCTGGCGCGTCTCCACCGCCTGGGTTTATGCCGCCACTTGATGGGTCTGTGGTGGGTAACATGGTGAAAGAGAAACCACCAGACATAGGGGATGCTCTTCGGGGGAGACGACAAAATGGGCAGCGTTCTGATGATGCCGGAATGGACTCCTTGGATGCCATGGGTGCTACCAAGGTTTACACGAATTTGTCGTGATTTCGTTCTTGGAGGCTTCAATCTTGTTTTTGTTTTCTATGAATCAAACCAAGATTATGTGTTGGAATTGCCGTGGGGCACTTTCTAAAGGATTTCCTAGATTGATTAAGGATCTGACTCGTTATCATAAGGTTGATATCATGATTCTCCTTGAACCCCTTTGCAGTGGAACCAAAGCGGATAAAGCGATCGAAAGAATGGGATTCAACAACAGCTGGAGAGTTGAAGCGGTTGGTTATTCAGGGGGAATCTGGATTTTGTGGGATGATCAGAAGGTAACTGTTACTGCCTTCGATTCCATTAGTCAATGCATTACTATTGAAGTTAATTACTGCTCTTCTTCCTTCTTCCTTTCGTGCATTTATGCGAGTCCTAGAATAAGGGAAAGATATGTTCTTTGGGATCATCTGGATCATTTGTCTGGTATCTTTAATGAGGCTCCTTGGGCATGTGTGGGGGATTTTAATGCTTATCTTCTGGCGGAAGAAAAAATAGGGGGTGCGGGACCAAATTATAGTAGCATGAACAGTTTTAATAATTGTGTTGTTAAAGCCTCTCTTGTTGACATTGGGTTTTCTGGGCCTGCTTTCACTTGGAGTAACGACAGAGTTTGGGAAAGGCTTGACCGCTGCTTGTGTAATCTTAGATGGGTACAATGTTTTGATAATAGTTCTCTTTTGCATCTCAACCAGTTGAAGTCAGATCATCCTCCCATCCTTTTGCAGCTGTCGAGGGATGTTCAGGATGGTAATGCTTCAAATAATTTCTTCAAATATCAGGTTGCTTGGTCGGCTCACAGAGTTTAGTGAATTTGTTAATACCAATTGGCCTAGAAATACAGATTGGTGCGCGACTGCTGCTGGTTTTACTTCAGAAGTAAAAATTTGGAATAGAGAAGCCTTCGGGAGTTTTAATTTCAAAAAGCAAAAAATTATGAAAAGATTGGAGGGGATTGATCATGCCATGGGAAATAGCAGTTCTTCCTTTCTTGTGGATTTGCAAAAAAAAAAACTCTGGGAGGAATACAACTCGATTCTTTTGCTGGAGGAGATGTTTTGGTATCAGAAGTCCAATTGTGATTGGTTGAAGCTTGGTGACAGAAATACGAGTTTTTTTCATCTCTATTCAAAAGTTAAAAGAAGTAGAAAACGAATAGAGATGTTAAAAGATGATAATGAGGTATGGATTACAGATCAACAGGAGCTCAAGAATATGGCTGCTAGTTTCTTCATGGATCTTTATAGTAGAGAAGTTCAGCCTGTTTCTTTGTCTAATATGCCTAGAAATAAATTCACTCGTCTGTTTGATGACTCCTTGAGAGAGATACACAGAGAAGTTACTGATATGGATATTAAAGATGCTATTTTTAGAATGGATCCCTTGAAGTCTCCAGGCCCAGATGGAATTCATGCTGCTTTCTTCCAGAATAATTGGGGGGTGGTAAGTAGTACTGTTTGTGATTTCATTAAACTTTGCTTCAGAGATCCTTAGCATATCAAACGGTTTAATGAGACTATCTTGGTCCTTATCCCCAAAACAGATTCTCTTGAGAGTATTAGACACCTGAGACCTATTGCTCTTTGTAATGTCTGTTGGGAATTCTAGGGGCCTAACGCAGCGGAAGCAAATATAAAATTAAAACGAAACACGCTAGGGCCTAAAATTCCCGAACGGATCCGCTAGTAGAATTTAAAACTTTTAAGATAGTGGTACTGGTATACCTCACGAGTTTCAATTGGTTGGTTGAACAAGGCGTCTCTCAGAAGTCCACTCGCAGTGTCCTTCCTCTGCCAGTAATCCACACGAACAGTTTCTTCGGGCACCAAGGTAGCGCCTTCAGTTCTTTTCTCCAAAAGAACCAGGGACCAATCTACAGTGTATTTGAACTCAAGAACTCCTTCTTGATTCAAACTCCAAAAGGTGGCGCAATGGAGAATTCCCCACAAGAACTCTTCTTGTTTTTCCTTCTCTCACAAACCCTAATTTTTGGCAACCACAAATCGAATTCCCTAACTCTTAGGCCAACTCGATTTTACCCTCTCAACTCTTGAGAACCAAAAATTTCCTCACTTGGAAGCTAGGGTTTTGAAGGTGGCGATTTTTATCTCTCTCAACAAGGAGGATGAAAATTGCACAAATGAATTCTCTCTCATATGCTTGACCTAGGCGCCTAGCCCTAGGATATATACATATAATTATTTTAGAGCATTATTATAATTCTAAATTATAATAACAATATGGCTTCATGACTTGAATTTCAAATTATAATATTACCATAATATTAAATTCAAATTCAAATCGTAATCTTAGAGAATCAAATGAGAGATCAAATCTCCCATGGGACCCACCTAAGCATGGCGCCATATTGCTCTAAAATATCCTTGGAATTTTATAAATCAAAAACCTTCCTAACTCTTAGGAAGTCATGATTCTCCAAAGATCCTGATTTGAGATCTCATCAAATCTTTTGAATTCAAATCTTTTGATATCTCCATCAAATCTTTTGAATTCAAATTATTATTTAAATTAATAAAACAATTTTATTAACCTAAATATCATAAAAGAGGCGCCACCCTCATGCCAATATTAGGGAATTT
>QANZ01028732.1:83542-102057 GCA_003254925.1 Chamaecrista fasciculata | reverse complement strand
ATACATATATCACTGTCGGAACATCAGTGGGGATCCAATCCCATTTGGTGTCTTCCTGTCTCCACATGGTGACCACCAATCACTCCTCAGACATAAGTTTTACGGTCTGCGTCTCCACACGACCAACCCTTTGTTGTAGAATCAGCAATCGTGCTCTCTGCTTGGAAACTCTTTCCAACTCACGATGCTTTTCCTGTTCAGGAGAAACACATATCCATACTGCGATTTTATCTTGGTGGGGTTTTTGGAACCGGGCACCCGTGTAACTCTTACACATTTATTCCACCATAATCCAAGATTTCATCCTTAGTTCTTCCTAAGTACTCAAGGATGCTTATGACAGCGGTACAAGGATCCTTACCAGGGTCTTGTTGGAACCGGCTTGTCACGTTCAGGGCAAACGACACATCGGGTCAAGTACATTGCATGATGGATCCCATTGCCGAAGCATAAGGGATGCCTCTCATGCGCCCTTGCTCAACAAGTGTCTTGGGACACTGTTTCTTGCTCAGGGTCACTCCTTGATTCATCACCATGAATCCCTCTTGGAGTCTTGCATACTGAAACCCTTTAGTACCTCATCCAAGTCTGTACTCTGACTCAATCCAAGAAGCCTACAAGATCTATCTCCATAGATCTTAATGCCTAGAATATAGGCAGCTTCTTCCTTCATTGGACAATTTTCACAACCTCTAAGGTTGGAACATTATTTCCAATGCGCAATATGTCATTGACATATAGCACCAAGAACACAATTGTGCTCCCACTAACCTTCTTGTAAACACAAGGCTCGTCAGGGTTTTGTAAGAAGCCAAACTCTTTGACTACTTCATCAAAACGATGATTCCAACTCCGTGATGCTTGCTTCAATCCATAAATGGATTTCCAAAGCTTGCACACATTTTCTGGTTCCTTTGGATATTCAAACCCCTCAGGTTGTGTCGCACACATCCTAGGGCAGCCTTCCTCTAAGGAATGCTGTTTTGACATCCAATTGCCATATCTCATAGGCAAACAGGATCCTAATGGCCTTGGCCATTGCAATAGGGGAAAAGGAAAACCCTTTGCAACTAGCCTAGCCTTGAAGACGTTGACGTTGCCATCTCAGTCTTCATGGCTTCAACCCATTTCTCGGAGTTGAGGTGAAAGTTTCTTGATAGGTGGTAGGCTCACCACGCTCTATGAGCAACACATCCCTGTTTTCAGTCACCAAAGATCCACATCTTTGTGGTTGAAAACGTGTTCTATCAGAACTTCGTTGTCCTTGTGTTATTAGAGGAGCTACCACAACACCTTGTGGTTCTTCTCTAGTTTCCGTCTGCACCTCTGAAGTGCTTTGTGAATCTTGAACTCCTTCAAGATTTACCTTACTCCCACTGTTTCTTTTGGAAACAAGATCCTTCTCTAAGAAGATCAACTTCTGACTTCAAACTCTTTGTTGTCAGATGGGCAGTAAACATAGTATCCCCTCGTTTCCTTGGGGTACCTTACAAGCACCTTTTTGGGAGATAGTTTATCGTTTGCTTAACGTAAACTTCACACCCAAATTTTGAGATAAGACACTATGGGACTCCTCCCATCCATATCTCATATGGTGTCTTCTCAATTGCCTTAGACAGAACACGGTTAAGTGTGAACACGGCAGCTTCTAAAGCATATCCTCAAAAGGATCGCGGAAGATCGGTCTGACTCATCATAGATCGAACCATATCAAATAGAGTTCGATTCCTCCTCTCAGAAACACCATCCCCATGGGGTTTCAGAAGGGGTAAGTCGTGAGACCATCTCACAGCTTCTAAGATGATCAACAAATTCTTGACTCAAATACTCGTCTTCTTCGATCGTATCGAAGGACTTTGATTTTCTTGTCAAGTTAGTTCTCTACTTCACTTTGAAATCTCCATTTCAAAAGACTCAGACTTATGCTTTAATAGGTAGCCCAAGTCAAACCTATTGAAGCTGTTAGTAAGAGTAACCACCTTTAGCTTGGGTACTCATGGGTCCACAAATATCACCATGTATGATCCCCAATAAGTTCGATGCCCTCTCACTGTGGCCAGTGAAAAGTGCCTTTGTCATTTTCCAAGTAAGCGAGATTTGCAAGCATCATATGATTCAAAATCAAATGAGCTTAGAAGTCCATCTCCATGGAGCTCCTCTAGGCGTTTCTCGTTTATATGGCCTAAACGACAATGCCAAAGGTATGTAGGATTAGATTCTCCAATCTTAATCCTTTTGTATCACTGTTAAAGATATTGTTATCGTGTTAACGTTCAAATTTCAAGATGCAATGATTATCTTGCAAATCACATAAGCAAATAATCATCATCTTAATAAATTGAACACCATTCTTTTCAGTTAACACATGCATAACCTTCCTTATCCAATAAGAAAGAGAAGCATTGGTTGAACCTTAAAGAAGGTACATGATATCAATTCGTTAAGCCCAGAGGGCAAAACAAGCTCGCATGTTCCTATAGCAGCAGTAGTAGCAACCCTTGCTCTATTGCCCACTCGTAGGTCCATCTTGCTTCTGTCCAGCTTTCTACTGTCTCTAAGACCCTTCACATCAAATGTGAAAACCACATGCTGTATCTAATACACAAGCGGTTATAGTAGACAAGTGAACGTCTATAACGAAGATACTAGAAGTAGAGATCTCATCTCCTTTTATTCTTTTGATCTTCCTAATACAATTTGCAATTTCTCAAATAGCAAATTGCATCCTTTGAAAGCCTTGCCTTCTTGGTAGGTAGTGGGTCAGGCTCAGCCGCTGGCTTGGTCTCACCAAACTCGGCGTCCCCTTTCCTCTTTCCTTAGCCCTTCCCTTTCCCCTGATTCTGGAATATTTCCATCAGATGTGTGACCATCTCTATAGCCGACAATATTCCGTTGTTCAACTCTTGAACTATTGTGGCTAGCATCAAGGCAAGTGACGTCCACAGAGTCATTGAAGTGCTTCTCCAAGCAATTTACTATGTTCTTGGAGCGTCCTTGGCATGCTCTTCAGGGGAGGGATCTCTAGGACACAAAATTTCCTTTGTTGGGTGAGAACAAATCTCTAATTACAAAACCAATCTAGGAAGTCAGCAGCTTCCTTCGTTGGGTGAGAACACTTCTCAATTACGATACCAGTTAAGGAATTTTGTCCTAGACAACTTGTCCTTCTCAAGGACAGATCGCAGTGATAGTGATGAACTATTATTTGTTGCCAGTGATTCTACAATTAAGATATGAAAAGTTTATTTAGCAGAAAAATACTTCCACCATTTTATAAAACCCAGTGAAATTTATTATTGGTGGCTAAGACCCATATTTCACCAAAGTTTACCGTCGCGGAGGCGATCATGCACCCTTTGGTTATTTAGGTAGGTAACTCCTTACCAATCACATCTCATGTGACTCTTAGATCCTTATGGGACTGTATCATCTCATGATACTTATGGCATGTTTATCCCATCTAATGCCTTGAGGTCCAAAACCGTTTTGATAACCCCATTAAGTCACTCGGTAAAACATGTGAATGGCTAAGTTCAAGACAATGAGGCCCAAAGGCCAACCCCCATATCATCAAGGCCCAACTGCAATACGTGTCGCGGAGGCGATCACCGTATTCAAAGGTACCAAGATTTCAACAGGCATCGTGTTGAAAATCCCATTCACCCGTGCTTCCTCAAGGTCAAGGCAGATACGTGTCGCGGAGGCGATCACCGCTCCACGATGAACAAGATTTTGGCAGGGCGTTTTAGCGATGGCATTAATTACTTAAATTTTCTAAAAGGGTTTGATTTTATTTATAAAATTGTTCCGATTTATAGTTTAATTTTAAAACTCCTTTTAAAATTAAACGAGTCATGCCACATGTTTATTACCCCATGTATCTCATACATATAAACATGTGCCCGGATTTTGTATCGTATACAAAATCCCACGCTCGTATCGTATACGTGGTTGTAGCGCGATATATATAATTAGCATGTTAAAATTCGCACCCTAAACATACATCTAGCGCATCACATACAACTAAATGTAAAAACATACACCGTGTTTAGATATGGCCCATCTACCCTAGAGTTCTCCCAAGCCAATGAGAGAACCTTTCTAAAAGGAAAAATAAAATTACACGTGAATAAACCCCAGTTACATTGAGGTATAAACAGAAATTAAATTTTACATCCAGAGTAGAGGGAGACGACACGCAGGCCGTATTTACCGAAATAAACCTCCTAGAGCCATATCCAACACCACACAATTCAAATATGAACAATTCATATAATTATGTCAAACACGGTAACAAACACAAAAATTAAAACTCTTTTAAAATTGTGTTTACTTTAGGTCTGTGCAATTTTAACATGCCCTTTTCTTGAGATTAGGCCTTTTGTCAATAATTATAAATACCATGAATCTCATTCAAGAATTTATAAATATTGACCCCCAAAAATTTTAAAATTCCAAATTTTAATAATTTTCAGCCACCTATATAATTATTATAATTAAAACACTTTTAATTATAATTATACAGGATTTTCGATTTTGGCCTAGAACATCAAGAAAAATTTTTCCTTCGATCCAATCGACTTATATGTATCTCATACATATAATTTGCACAATTTTTCTGTAGATTGATTTTAAGAAAACTGATCGGTGGATTTCTTTGTAAAACCAATTTGTTTGAAAGCGGTAAACACAAAACACAAAAATTCATACATCTCATGCACAAACATAAGTCTTAAATCCTGGAACTAGCGTGGCTCTGATACCACTGTTGGGAATCCTAGGCGCCTAAGGCAGCGGAAGCAAAAATAAAATTAAAAAAAACGCCTAGGTCCTATGATTCCCGAACGGATCCGCTAGTAGAATTTAAAACTTTTGGTTAGTGTTATACCTCAGAGTTTCAAATCGATGGTTGTACGGGGCGAGTTCCACGGAGTCCACTCCCAGAGTTCTCCCTCTGCCAGTAATCCACACGAACAGTTTCTTTGATCACCGAGGTGCTAGCCTCCAAATTCTTTTCTCAAAAGAATTTCCGGGACCAATCTACAGACCTCTGAATTTCAAGAACTCCTTCTTGATAATTCAGAAATAGAGGTGGCGCTAGAAGAATCCCCCCACAAGAACTCCTTCTTGCCTATTCTTCTCTCAAAACCCTAATTTTAGAGCTAAAGTCGAAATTCCCTAACTCTTAGAGAAAGTCGACTTTCTCTATGTGTGTGTGCAAAGGATTATTTTCTCTCTCTAACTCTTAGGAGGAAAATCAAACTAGGGTTTCTCACTTTTGTGTGTGGGGCAAGTCGACTTGCCCCCTTTAAATAGGGAGAATATTTGGTGATTTAATTATTCCTAAAATAAAGATATTTTGATAATATAATTATTTTAGGCCTTGAATTTATAATTATAATATTACCCTAATATTATATTTAAATTCAAAATGCAATCTTGGAGAATCAAATTGAGAGATCAAATCTCCCAATGGGACCCACCAAGATGGCGCCTAACCCCTCCCAATTATCCTTGGAATTTAATTAATCAAAAACCTCCTTATTTTTGATTCACCAAAGATTCTGAGAGATACTCACCAAATCTTTTGAATTTCAAATCTCCATTTGAATTTCAAATATTATTTGAATTAAATAAAACATTTTTATTTAACCAAATAATACCCCAAGAGGCGCCACCCTCTTAATATATTTAGGAATTTTATAATTCAATAATTTCCTAACTCTTAGGAACATTATCTGAATTATTTTCCTAATATTTAAATTGTCTATAATTAATCTCATTAATTATATACAATTATTAATATTTAAATTTGTCCCACAAATCTAAATATGTCATCTGTAGATTAATTAAGACAAGACATAATGTCCCAGACATTTCCTCTGTGTCTTAAATCGTGTCACTCGCGTGACCCACGAATTAACCCTAATTCGTGTCCCACTCGAATGGTGATCAGTTCCTGCTCGTGTGTGACCCAGCAGGCCCCACGTGAAGTTGGCAGTAGGGCATCCCCATGACCTACAAGTTGTGAGCGGACTCTAGCAAGCCATCACAACTACCCAAAATCCGTGAGTTATCGTTTGGTAACCAGAAAACGACTTAACCTCAGTACCTCCGTGTCAGAGATCCGATTGTCCTACGATATCTTGGTCATGGACTAGGCACAGGTATGTCATCCATAATCCAAACCTCAACTTTCTCGATTCCTTGAGTAAGTCCCAAATCCCAGCGTGGCCACGCATTTTCCTGGACAGACTCATCGAGGGCGCCAGTTAGATATCTCTCATCTTAATGAGGGACAAAATCCCATTTTGGCCAATCCACATTCCACTGCAAAGCAATCAACCAGCCCCGTACTCAGCCCGTATAACTACCCTGTTACGGGCAGCGTTAGACTAAGCCAAAGACTGACAACTGCAACGCTGGAATAGTCATTGACCTCAGGTCAAAGGCATCGCTACAGGCGTACTAGGAGAGACTAGCTGATGACTAAACCCATGCAGGACTCTCCGGGTCAGTCCAGCAATTCGTAACCACCTTACGTAATTGCACCATGACTCTCGTCCCAGCATCTAGTGCGTGCATCTCATGCACCGAGGTCATGCTGGTCTTAGTTCATTTCAAGTTCCCACTTGAATGAGCGACCAGGGACAGTTTAGATCAATTATCTCATAATTAATCACGGACTGTTATCATAGTAAACATGCTAATAATATGATAACCATTAATTTATCTCCATAAATTAATTGATATGTTCACAACATATCTATAAAATGATTGGCCCTAGGGCACAATCTCCAACAATGTCATCTACAAATGCATCACCAAAATCATCTCTATTCGCTTGAGACCTATTATGAATGCTCTTGTTAAACCTTATCAGTGTAGTTTTGTTGGGGGAAGGTCTACTTCAGATAAAATTATTATTGTGCAGGAAGCTATCCATACTATGGAGAGAAAGAAGGGGAGGAAAGGGATGATGGCAATCAAAGTGGATCTTGAGAAGGCTTATGACCGCCTTGACTGGAAGTTTCTTGAAGACACTCTTTCTGAAATTGGCTTGTCAAGACATCTAGTCAGAGTGATCCTGGAGTGTGTTTCCTCTGCAAAAATTAAAGTTCTATGGAATGGGTCTCTTGCTGATTCTTTTAACATGGAAAGAGGGATTCGGCAGGGTGACCCGCTCTCTCCTTTCCTTTTTGTTCTTTGCATGGAGAGGCTTGGACATATCATCGAGGATGCTGTTACTAAAGGAAGATGGAAACTGATTTCTCTCTCAAGGTATGGGCCTAAATTGTCTCATCTTTTCTTTGCTGATGATTTGGTTTTCTTTGATGATGCTTCTACTTCCCAGGTTGAGGTTATTCTTTATTGTCTCAATACTTTTTGCTTCGCTTCTGGTCAAAAGGTTAGTGCTGAGAAGACGAGAATTTACTTCTCTAGGAACATGAATATGAATATTAAGCAAGATATTAGTAATGCCTCAAATTTCACTTTGACGGTGAATCTTGGGAAATATCTTGGAGTGCCTCTCCATCACGATAGGGTCTCTAAAAGGACGTACAATTTTATCATTGACAAAACTCACAAGAGACTTAGTGGTTGGAGGATGAAGAAGCTTGCCTTTGCTGGCAGGGTGACTCTTACTCAGTCTGTTCTGGGGTCCCTTGCTTCTTACTATATGAATACTACATTGATTCCTGCAGGCATTTGTGATGAAATTGATAAGCTCAGCAGACAATTTATTTGGGGTTCGTCAGAAGGGGCTAAAAAATTACATCTTGTGGCCTGGGATAGGCTTTGTCAACCGAAAGAGTCAGGGGGTCTTGGTCTCCGGTCTGCTAGATACACTAACTTGGCTCGTCCGTCAAAATTAGTTTGAGAACTCATTTCCAGACCTGACAACCTTTGGGTCAAAGTTATCAGGGCTAAGTACAATTGTAGGGAAGATCAAATCCCGATTATCCTTAAAAAGGGACAGGAGTCAAATTGTTGGAGAGGTATAAGGCATGCTTGGAAGTATGTGGAGAAAGGTATCAAATGGAGAGTTGGAAATGGGTCTCAGATGAAATTCTGGACTGATATTTGGGTTGGTAAGGAGAGTCTTCTTGACCTTGCTAGAATGCCTTTCGATATGGACAACCTTCAAAAAACGATTAGTGACTATACTTTATCTGATGGTGATTGGAACTGGCCTATTCTTCAGCAACAAATTTCTACCTGTGGCTTAATGAAGTTGGCTTCCTTCCTCCCTCCCAAGTCTATTGATGGGAATGACAATGTGGTTTGGAGATTTAATAATGATCAATCATTCACTGTTAAATCTTCTTATAATCATATTGCTAATTCCTTTAATGCCCCCACTGATCATGTTTGGAATTATATTTGGGATTGGCATGGTCCCCAAAGAATTAAAACCAATGTTTGGTTGGCAGCCAATGATAAATTGATAACTAACCAAAACAGAGTCCATCGTGGTTTGACTGATTCTGGAGACTGCCGCTTGTGTTTGAGCAGCTTAGAGACTTGCCTTCATGTTATGAGGGACTGTGGGATTGCCAGGAGTTTCTAGAAAGCTGTGGTTCATCCTTCCAAATGGCAAGAGTTCTTCTCTGGAGATATTAGGTAGTAGATCCAGATCAATATGAAATCTATTCAGCTATAAAGAGACAATGTTCAGTGGAAAACTTCCTTTGCAACCGATATGTGGATTCTTTGGAACTACAGAAATATTTGTATCTTTAATCCTAATACTAACGGCTGGGGAAATTTGATTGAGAAGGCTTTCTTGAAAGCTTCTGCTGTTGAGCATTGTTGTGCTAATCTTGGTAGCATAAGAATGGGGAAGACTGACAGCATGATTGGGTGGAATTTTCCTTCTCAAGGTTGGTATAAATGCAACGTGGACAGGTCTAGTACTCAGGGGGTCTGCTGACCGGCTGTGGGGGAGTTATCAGGGACAGTGCAGGTCGTTGGATCATGGGCTTCACCAAAGGCTTGGGGACAGGGTCAGTTCTTATGGCGGAGCTCTGAGCGTTGATCACTGGTCTGGAAATTTCGTGGGACATGGGCATTAGGCGTCTGTGGATGGAGAGTGATTCCCTCACTGTTGTTAAACTGGTTAAGAACGGGTGTGTTGATACTCATCCTTGTTATAATCTGGTTAATCATGCTAGGCAAATTTGTTGAAGAGATTGGACTGTCTCTATTAGCCACACGCATCGCGAAGGTAATAGAGTCGCGGATAGCCTTGCCAACACTGCTACTAGTGAGGACTTCCTTGTGAAGATGCTTCCTTCTCCACCCTCCTTCTGTAACAATCTTCTCAGGCATGATTTGGCCGGTGTGTCCTTCCCTCGTCTTGTTTTGTTTTAGTTTCCTGTAGTGTTTTTTGTTCTCATTTCTGTTGGAAAAAAAAAGAGATGAAATTGATGAAATTCAAAAATACTTTATTTCAACATTATATATTTATATTGATATTAATAATATATTTTATACAAATTATCTAATATTGATGAACATTGTTTTCAAGAATGTAATGTTTGTTATATATTGTAAATACATTGTAGCTAGATCACTTTTAGATTAATTTAAAATATTTTTATTATTTTAAAGTTTTTTAGATTTATTTTACAAAAAGTCTGTTTATCCTATCCAATTCAAAGTTCAAACCCATTAATATTAATTTGGACCGCACACAGCTAATAAAAACTAGTGAGCTCATTAATACATCCAAAAAATATAGAAGGTCAAAATTTCAAATTGGTCCTAACTCCTAAATATATGACAGATTTTAAATTGATCTTAGATATTTCATTTATCTCAAATTGATCATACATATTTTTAGAATTTTTCAAATTGGTCTCAAATCTATTTATGGAACGTGTTTTAACCAGAATTGCTAATGATTTCAACTGGACAGATAAAAAACTATTCAAGAGTCAACACGTTGTTTCAAACTCATCGCATTTGAACTTGAAATGAGATAGAAATTAAATGGCCTACTTCACTTGTTTGACTATAAAAATGGGACAGAAAATTCAGTTAGAAATCTGTCAAAAACCAGTGACGGATTGGATTTTCTGTCACAAAAATCTGCAATGAAGTAAAATGTGATGGAATGTGTTCCGTCACATACCTTGATTAGTGACATACGGGATTTTCAAGATTTCTGTCACAAATAGGTGGTTTTTTTTTTTTGTAGTATCCACTTTTGAGATTCGATTTGACCTTATTTGTTGACAACCTTAACTAAATAGATAAAATACTTGTCAAAAACAAATTTATAACTCTAATTCGTTGTATTTGAACATGAAATAAAAAGTGTCTGGTTAGTTTGCAAACAATTTAAAAAATAATAAAAATATGTATAATTAATTTAAAATAAATAAAATATTTAGAACCGATTTATAATCTACCCTATACATTTGTAACCAATATGAAAAAATAGTTGAATGAGGATTATTCAAAAATATCTGTGGCGCATTAATTATATTATTATCGACCGTAGACGTAAAATAAATAAATCAACCAAGAACATTATTGAACTATAATATATATATATATATATATATATTTATGTATAGAGTACTATTACAAGGATAGAGAGAGAGAGACGTAATGTAACCCAGAAGCACAGAAAGTGGCACAGTGTGGGTGAATCAGAAAACGACACGTGTAGAAGGAGAAGCATAATGATTGGTAGTTACGGCAATAGAGAATTCGAATCTGGACGGAATTGGAATCCAGATTCATGGATGCTCATGTCCCACATTCGGTGTCTATATTCATTCACACTCTCTTCACTTTCAATCTTTGAAGATAGCAGCAATACATTACATCCTATCCTCCCTTAGCTTTCAACATCATCATCATCATCACCATAAAGTGGTGCATGTAAGCTTGAAGCAACAGAGTTAGTGAGAGAAACTAGAGAGAGAGAGAAATGGAAGAAGAAGGAATTAGCCAGAAGATAAGCTCAAAAGGGAAAAAAGAAGATCTCTTTCATGTCATTCATAAGGTTCCTTATGGTGATACTCCTTATGTCAAAGCCAAGCATGCTCAGGTACATTATATATATATATATACATGTATATATACATACATACATACATACATATCAATTTTATCCACCTATATATTGATATAGATCGAGAAAATTTATTGTTTAGTCCTTGAATTTACACTGAATTAACCATTCACTCTCTGTATAATCAAAATACACGATTTGGGTCATGAAATACTTCAATTATCAACTATTTAGTCCTTAGTAAATAGTAACAATTTGATTCTTGAATTTGAACTGATTTTATACTTTTCGTTAACTGAATTTGTATTAAACTAATATTATTTGGTATTTGAATTTGAAATAATTTTATATTTTTTAGTCCTTGAATTTGTACTAAATAATATTATTTGGTCTTTGAATTGGAACTAATTTTATACTTTTTTCTTGAATTTGTACTTTTTGACCCCTAAATTTGATTCAGGGACTAAATAGTTGACAATTGCAATAATTTAAGGACTGAGTAATATATTTTGATTATTTAAAAACTGTTTAATTGACCTAATGTAAATTTCAGAGACCAAATAACATGTTTTCTCTATAGATATGTGTATTATTTAGATATTAACTTTAAGAGATAGATTAGGTTTTAAGAATTGAATTGTTAGTTGATGTAATTTTATTTTTTAAAAATGATTAACTAATAAGTTTAACGTATATCCTTTTTTTTTTTTCTTATTAGGATTATGTTTTGTTGATTTGCAATATTATTGATTGATGGGAATAGAAGAATTAGATAGTAGTATATTCACGAATCCATGATCAGTTTAATTGCATTTTTGGGAGTATTGGTTGAAATTATAATGCTAGCTTTACCTAAAAAGTATGGTTTATTAAGAATATTGACCAGCGGATATATATGTTATGGTTTATTAAGAATATTGACCAGCGGGTATATATGTTTCCTAGAAAGTGGAAAGAATGTGTTTGTTTCCCAAGAAAATGTCAAAACAAACCTAGTCATGGTAAAGCAGATCCACAGTCAGTTTCTCACTTAACCTTATCTTTAATCTTTTCAAAAGAGAAAACTTATTATTCAATCTTATTTAATACATTTAATGAAAATAAAAATCATACTTGCTTAGAACTAAATTATATAATTTTTGTATTCTAAAGAAATAAACTTCAATTAAAATTATGAGTAAATTATACTTTGGTACTTTGTAGTTTAGTCATATTTCACTTTGGTACCCACGGTATTCTTCATTAACACTTTGGTACCCTTTAGAGCTATTTTGTAATCATAACAAACTTTACAAAAATTACATATTGACCCCCAATATTTTTAAAAAAGGGTAAATTCCACTTTAGTACCCTGTTCTATGGACCAATTCCACTTTGGTACCCTGTTCTTTCAAAAGTGACACTTTGGTACCCTGTTTTTTCAAAAATATCATTTTGGTACCCTGTTCTTTCAAAAGTGACATTTTGGTACCCTGTTCTTTGGACCAAGTGACACTTTGGTACCCTTTTCTTTCACTATTTGTTACCCTATTCTATCTTTTTTAGGGTACCAAAGTGTCACTTGGTCCAAAGAACAGAGTACCAAAATGTCACTTCTGAAAGAACAGGGTACCAAAATGACATTTTTGAAAGAACAGGATACCAAAGTGTCACTTTTGAAAGAACAAGGTACCAAAGTGGAATTGGTCTATAAAACAGGGTACCAAAGTGGAATTTACCCTTTAAAAAATTAAAAATAGGTCCCTGAATACATATTATCTAAGGACTAAAATGAAAATTTTTTAAAAAAATTGGGGTCAATATGTAATTTTTGCAAAATTTGTTATGGTTAAAATTACAAAATAGCTCCAAATAAAGGGTACCAAAGTGTTAATAGAGAATACCACATGATACCAAAGTGTCATTTTTTAAAGCACAGGGTACCAAAGTGAAATATGACCAAACTACAGGGTACCAAAGTACCCTAAAATTAAACATCCATGAGGTGGAAAAGACACACAAGTATCTATTACAGAGTGAGTCGACCTAGACCACTTTATTTATTTCTTTTTCACTATTTTCCTTTTTAGTTAGTGATGTATCAATATCATGTAGGTACCTAGCATTCTTTTGATCTGGAATCATGATCGGTCTCTATATTATGGATTTACTGGTTACTGAATTCAAAGTTTAAATTTAGATGTTAGATGTGTCTAAATTTAATATTTTGATAGTATTTTAAATAAGATTATTTCTTATAGATGATATTTATAGAGATTATCTATATATCTATATATATATATTAATGAGATAATTTTTTTTTACAGAAATTTAGATAGAATAGTGCCTAGAGATTAACTGTTTTAGAAAATATTAGGAACTAAAACAGAACAAAAAAAATTGAAGAAAAAAACAAAAAAAATAGAACAAATATTAGAGGCCAAAATAAAGTTTTTAACTCACTTAGGTGAACCCCACCAGCCATTTGGTGTTAGTTTTTTACAAAAGTAAACCACAAGGTCCCAATACGCTAATAATAGATAAGACATACCATTTGTTTGAAAACTTTTAAACCATAGGCACCATCCTGCAAATAGATTAAACCATAATAATCCTTTACATAATTAACCCTATATAATGGATTAAATAAAATTGGTTATTTTCTTCGTAATGTAGTAAATTCAAGTTCAAATTTTGATGTCAAAATGTCCACATCTAATATCCTGATAGCACTTCGAATAAGATTATTTTTGGTGGATGATGTTTATAGAAATTAAACACATAAACATATATAGGTGTTCAATTTTTGCATTAATTAATGATAATTTGTGACTAATTAGTTGTAATAAAAATGGAACAGCTAGTAGACAAAGACCCAGAAGCTGCAATAGCATTATTTTGGAAGGCAATAAATTCAGGAGACAAAGTAGAGAGTGCTTTGAAGGATATGGCTGTTGTAATGAAGCAATTAGATAGAGCTGAAGAAGCCATTGAAGCCATCAAATCTTTTAGAGCTCTTTGTTCTAAGCACTCACAGGAATCACTTGACAATGTACTCATTGATCTCTACAAGGTATATTATATATATATATATACCTACAATATTCTTAATTACTTAACTCATTAATTATAAACATTAATTAATTAATATTTTATGACAGAAATGTGGAAGAGTAGAGGAGCAAATTGATTTGTTAAAAAGGAAGCTGAGATTAATATATCAAGGTGAAGCCTTCAATGGAAAGCCCACAAAAACTGCTCGCTCTCATGGCAAGAAATTCCAAGTTTCCATCAAGCAAGAAACCGCAAGATTATTGGTATGATTCATTTACTTAAATTATTAAACATGAATATTTGATTAATTTATAAAAATTAACAAAGTTGGGAATTCATTAATAATTTGACATGAAAATAAATTCTCAACCAGTGCTCTCAACGAGTTTTGACCTATTTGAGTTGATTCACGCAAGTTATAATTTTTGGTGAATCAAAATTTTGTCAACCTGGTTTATTAAATTGGAGAGTCGAGTTGACTCACTTAACTCACCAAACTATTTTTTTAATGTTGAATATTTTTTAATTCTAAAATTCATAAGATGATGATGATGCATTATTTAATTGTCATATATTAAAACTAATATTTTTTTTTCACATACCTTGAATTTATAAGAACATAATTTATTTCAAATACAAAATATAATTTTTTTTAAAAAATAATAAATAAGTGGGTTGGTGAGCGAGTCAGCTTACCACGAGTTCCGGGTTAGGTGAGCTAACTTACGGTAGCCAAAATTTTTTATGAACTAAGATTTTATCAACTTGACTCACAAAAAAACGGGTTAAACAAGCTAACTCGATGGGTTAAGCCCATTGTAGAATCGAGTTTATCTTGGCTTATTTTAGTAAGCTTAACTTCTAAAACCCCAATGGGCTTCGGCCCAAATCCCTCCTTAAACATAGTCCATTATTTTATTGGCTTCAAACTTTTAGTATTATGTGTTCATGTATGTTATTTTTTGGGGGTCAATATTCATGTATATAAGTTGCATTGTTTTGTGTAGGGAAACTTGGGCTGGGCCTACATGCAAAAGGAAAACTTCATGATGGCAGAGGTAGTGTTTAAGAAAGCCCAAATGATAGACCCAGATGCCAACAAGGCTTGCAACTTGGGCCTATGCCTCATAAGACAGGCCCGTTATGAAGAAGCCCATTTTGTCATTGAACAATTATTGCATGGAAAAATCCCAGGATCAGATGACATGAAATCAAGAAAAAGAGCTGAGGAATTGCTCATAGAATTGAAATCCACAATGCCACAACCTCACTTAATTGGTATGTTTGGCATTGATGATGATTTTGTGAAAGGAATTGATCAATTGCTTAATGTTTGGGGCTCAAGTAGATCAAGGAGGCTTCCAATCTTTGAGGAGATCTCTCCATTTAGAGATCAATTATCATGTTAATATTTAGGTAATTAGTCTAGTTCTTTTAAAAAAATGGGTTTTTACCTTTTATATCAAAATTATAAAAAATAATTAATAGTGTTAATTTTAGAGAGAAATGATATAAGAGTAAACATATAAGTTAGACTCTGAAAGATATATGAGTGAACAATTTAATCCTTAAAAATCTAGTTTATACTCTATAATCTCTAAAATTTGTGGAACTAATACATTGTAATCCTTTTTTCTTTACAATTTAGTCCTTGAAAAATGGACTTTTTAAAGGATTAAGTTGTATTGTTTTCATAACTTTTCGAGACTAAAGTATGTAAAGTAGATTTTTAGAGATTAATTCGTTAATTTGTGTATCTTTTAACAAGGAAATTAGATGTTTACGCAATAATATTATGTGTAAAACCATGCACATTGTAAATTTACTATCCAACAAATAATGTATTTATTTCTCTCTGGATTTGACTCTATTATTTAAGAAAAATGAGAAAAGAGTTCTAAGTTAGTCTTCTTATTGGGTTGAGTATTTGATGTCTTCACTTAGGTCTGTGCATATAACTTTTCTTTTCTTTTCTTTTCTATTCACTTTTTTTCTCTTTCCCTTTTCGGTGGGGAAATATAGAATAAGATTTGCTTGTATATTGTAAATAAATAATGAGATTAATAATGAAGATATTCGAGTACCTTCTATGTTAATTAGTGTTTAGGGATGTGTAAAAGATCAACATGGGTTGGTTTTAGCTTTTGATACATAAAAGAGGGAAACTATATACCTTCAATTTAAGCACAATAATTAATGTAAGAAATGTTATATATTTAAGAGTAAAATAATGATTTAATCCCTAAAAAATGACAAGTCTCTCAATTTAGTCCCTAAAAGATACAAAATCTAGTCCTTCAAAGATCAAGTAGAATCAATTTATTCACTCGACTAAATATCTTAAAATATATACAACATTAAATCTTTTTAAATACACTATAAAAAATTTAGTCCTTCTAATTAGAATGGTCTAAAAGAACCAAACGACAATTCGTTATTTAAATATGCAAAAAAAAATGATTTAGCTAACAACTACGAAAACCATTAAATTCAAAGGTAAATTATCTTAATGAGCATAGTTAAATTTATTGATTTAGCAGCGATTAATTAAACCACGACTAAGAAATACCTATTTTTTTGTAGTGCAAACAACTAGTAGAAGAAAACGTAGGGAGGCATACATACCCAAACTAAATTTGCTTGTTAAATATTCTAACAAAGTGTGAATGACAAATTTCATTCTCAAAATTTGGTCATAAAAGAGATTTTGCTTTTCAACTTCTCTTTAATTGAATGCGACGATTAAATATAGAGTTGATTTGGATATCATTTAAATAAAATTATAGACATAACAAAATATTTGTCACACAAAAGAAGTTTACAATTATGTCAAATAACTCTGGTAGTCACGGTTCGAGTCCGGATTAATCAAGGGGTGGCCTTAGATACCGAACAGATAACTAAAAAAAAAACTCTATTAATGTATTTTAGGATATTTAAAAGAATGACTAAATTGAATCTAATTAAATATTTGAGGCAATAATTTTTGTACTTGTGTCTTTCCGGAACAAAATTGAGTTATAAACTTGAGAAAATCTACTATTTGGTCTATAAATAATGGAAATATACTATCTAACCCATGAATAATTATGAATGTCAACTAGCTAATCCCTAGAACATTTATTCATTATTTAAATTGGTTACATAGCTATTAAATGTACATGTGTCACCACTAAATGCCACATATGCAAAAAGTGAGAAGAATGATCATAATAACTTCCAATCTTGGTCTCCATTACTTTCCCTAATTTTTGCTGTCACAACTATTAGGGTTTAAGAACATTGTTACTATCGGGGCTCATCTTGTCTTCTCTACTTCCTCCAAATTTGAGTTGTAAATGTGGGAAGAATGACCACAATTAATCATAGTCTCAATCTCACCATTTCTATCAATTTGAAACTAGTGTAAACAATGAAATTTCAAATTAAGTTTAAATTTGATTTTTCAGCTAAATAAATACTACAATTGCATTTAACATAGCCACATTAGTGGGTAACATTCATGTTATCATGTTAGCTAATAGATAACGTTTAAGAAACTAAATAGTTGACGATTATAAAAAATTGCGAACTGAGTCATCTATTTCTAGTTTTTAGGGATTAAATCGTTGATTCGGTGAAAGATTAAGGGACTAAATAGTAGATTTTCTTATAAAAAGTTAGAAGAAATGATACAATTATAAAGTCTAAACTATAGCTATAGGGCATGAATGTTTAATTTAACATAAAAGAAAGAGTGTATATATGTATATTGAAATATTTAATTTGGTCACTATCTTTTAAAAATAAATTGTTATTCTTTTAAGTTTTTGAGAAACATATACTATTTTTTACCTTTTTGGGCACTATATCTCCACAAAGATTTAACATCTAATTTAATAATTTACTAACTTGAACGTAAATTTAAGTATGAGTTATGAATTCTAGAGAAATAAATAAATTGTTGATATACACCCTTTTACCCTTTTGCCCCCAGGGTCCCCTCCCACTCAGACCCGACGCCAGGAGCAATCTGGCAGGGTCCCCTCCCACCTCCAGCTGTCGTGGGCCCACCATACAGATCTCCTCAGATCTTCTTGGACACAATCCCCCAGATCTTGGGATACTTGCCTGACTCTACAGGCACAGGTCAACATCAACCACCTACCACACTGTACCTTCTCCTTCTACATATACACACTCATACACCTTAAACAAGGTAAGTGATGAATCTCTCTACAGATCTTACCCTCACTTCCCACTCCCTCTAACTTGAGCTTCGGAGTGGATTCACAGGGGCCTCCCCCTGTGAATCCTTCTTGCAGGTTTCAAGTTCCTCAGGAGGTGGACAAGGATCGCAGGGAGCCCCCTGTGCTTCCTCTTCCGCAGGATCCGACGACCCCAGCCCCTCGGAGACTGCAACACGTTGAGAACTCAAGGTTAGTCCTCCTCGGATCCAGCTTTGTAGTTTTCA
>QANZ01028732.1:50858-83520 GCA_003254925.1 Chamaecrista fasciculata | reverse complement strand
AATCAACCAAACCCGTACCTAGCCCTTATGGCTACCCTGTTACGGGCAACGTTAGACTAGGCCAAAGTCTGACAACTACAATGCCGGAATAGTCAAGACCTCACGTCTAAGGCTATCATGACAGGTTTACAGGAGAGGCTCGCTTATGACTAAACCCATGCAGGACTCTCCGGGTCGGTCCAGCAATTTGAAACCCTTACATAATTGCACCATGACTCTCGAGAAGCATCTAGTGCATGTATCTCTATACACCGAGGTCATGCTGGTCTTGGTTCATTTACGCTCCCACGTAAATGATCGACCAGGGACAGTTTTAGATTATTTATCATATAATTAATCAAGGATTGTTATCATAGTAAACACGCTAATAATATGATAACCATTAATTTATCTCCATAAATTAATTAATATGTTCAAAACATATTTATAAAATGATTGGCCCTAGGGCACAATCTCCAACATGATGCCCCTTGTTCGTTTTCTCTCCTCTTCTTCTCTTCTCCACCTCATCTACTCTATTTTTATGGCCAATCAAAGAGAGTTCGAACTTTTGCAAGTACAATCTCAAACCTTGAGGGCTTAGACATCTCACTAGAAGAGGGTTGAGCTTGGGGGAAATTATGATTCACAACGATAGAGAGTGGAGGGTGGTCCATAGTTAATACAATGGTGGTGAATCTTGTTGGAAGCTTCAAGCATCCAATGTTTCCTATCATCCAAGTTCGGTTTCAGTTGTTCCAAGCCACTCATGTCCATTGTTTAACCAACAATCAAGTAATTAAATGGTATCTTAAGTTAGAGTTAAGGGGAAGATGCCCGTTGCTTTGTTTTCTCCTCTTCTTCTCATCTCCACCTCGTCTATCCTATATAGATGGCCAATCAAAGCCACTCTCGTGCATGGTTTGTCCAACAATCAAGTAATTAAATGGTATCTTAGGTTAGAGTTGAGGGGATGATGCCCCTTCTTCGTTTTCTCTCCTCTTCTTCTCTTCTCCACCTCATCTACTCTATTTCTATGGCCAATCAAAGGGAGTTCGAACTTTTGCAAGTACAATCTCAAACCTTGAGGGCTTAGACATCTCACTAGAAGAGGGTTGAGCTTCGGGGAAATTATGATTCACAACGATAGAGAGTGGAGGGTGGTCCATAGTTAATACAATGGAGGCGAATCTTGTTGCAAGCTTCAACATCCAATGTTTCCTATCATCCAAGTTCGGTTTGTAGTTGTTCCAAGTCACTCTCGTGCATGGTTTGCCCAACAATCAAGTAATTAAATGGTATCTTAGGTTAGAGTTGAGGGGAAGATGCCCGTTGCTTCGTTTTCTCTCCTCTTCTACTCCACTCCACCACGTCTACCCTATATCCATGGCCTATAAAAGGGAGTTCGAACTTTTGCAAGTACAATCTCAAACCTTGAGGGATTAGACATCCTCACTAGAAGAGGATTGAGCTTGCAGGAGATTGTGATTCACAACGATAGAGAGTGGAGGGTGGTCCATAGATAATACAACGGAGGCGAATCTTGTTGCAAGCTTCAAGCATACAACGTTTCCTATCATCCAAGTTCGGTTTCCAGTTGTTTCAAGCCACTCACGTGCATGGTTTGTCCAACAATCAAGTAATTAAATGATATCTTAGGTTAGAGTTGAGGGGAAGATGCCCGTTGCTTCGTTTTCTCTCCTCTTCTTCTCATCTCCACCACGTCAACCCTATATCCATGGCCTATCAAAGGGAGTTCGAACTTTTGCAAGTACAATCTCAAACCTTGAGCGATTAGACATCCTCACTAGAAGAGGATTGAGCTTGGGGGAGATTGTGATTCACAACGATAAAGAGTGGAGGGTGGTCCATAGTTAATACAATGGAGGCTAATCTTGTTGCAAGCTTCAAGCATCCAACGTTTCCAATCATCCAAGATCACTTTCCAGTTGTTCCAAGCCACTGACGTGCATGGTTTGTCCAACAATCAAGTAATTAAATGGTATCTTAGGTTAGAGTTGAGGGGATGATGCCCCTTGCTTCGTTTTCTCTCCTCTACTTCTCTTCTCCACCTCATCTACTCTATATCTATGGCCAATCAAAGGGAGTTCGAACTTTTGCAAGTACAATCTCAAACCTTGAGGGCTTAGACATCCTCACTAGAAGAGGGTTGAGCTTGGGGGAGATTATGATTCACAACGATAGAGAGTGGAGGGTGGTCCATTGTTAATACAAAGGAGGCGAATCTTGTTGCAAGCTTCAACATCCAATGTTTCCTATCATCCAAGTTCGGTTTCCAGTTGTTTCAAGCCACTCACGTGCATGGTTTGTCCAACAATCAAGTAATTAAATGGTATCTTAGGTTAGAGTTGAGGGGAAGATGCCCGTTGCTTCGTTTTCTCTCCTCTTCTTCTCATCTCCACCACGTCTACCCTATATTCGTGGCCAATCAAAGGGAGTTCGAACTTTTGCAAGTACAATCTCAAACCTTGAGGGATTAGACATCCTCTCTAGAAGAGGATTGAGCTTGGGGGAGATTGTGATTCACAACGATAGAGAGTGGAGGGTGGTCCATAGTTAATACAATGCAGGTGAATCTTGTTGGAAGCTTCAAGCATCCAATGTTTCCTATCATCCAAGTTCGGTTTCCAGTTGTTCCAAGCCACTCACGTCGATTGTTTGTCCAACAATCAAGTAATTAAATGGTATCTTAAGTTAGAGTTAAGGGGAAGATGCCCGTTGCTTCGTTTTCTCCTCTTCTTCTCATCTCAACCTAGTCTATCCTATATACATGGCTAATCAAAGGGAGTTCGAACTTTTGCAAGTACAATCTCAAACCTTGAGGGCTTAGAAATCCTCTCTAGAAGAGGATTGAGCTTGGGGGAGATTGTGATTCCCAACGATAGAGAGTGGAGGGTGGTCCATAGTTAATACAATGGAGGCGAATCTTGTTGCAAGCTTCAAGGATCCAACGTTTCCTATCATCCAAGATCGGTTTCCAGTTATTCCAAGCCACTCACGTGCATGGTTTGTCCAACAATCAAGTAATCAAAATGGTATCTTAGGTTAGAGTTGAGGGGAAGATGCCCGTTGCTTCGTTTTCTCTCCTCTTCTTCTCATCTTCACCTCGTCTACCCTATATCCATGGCCAATCAGAGGGAGTTTGAACTTTTGAAAGTACAATCTCAATCCTTGAGAGCTTAGACATCCTCACTAGAAGAGGATTGAGCTTGGAGGAGATTGTGATTCACAACGATAGAGAGTGGAGGGTGGTCCATAGATAATACAATGGAGGCGAATCTTGTTGCAAGCTTCAAGCATACAACGTTTCCTATCATCCAAGATCAGTTTCCAATTCATCCAAGCCACTCTCGTGCATGGTTTGTGCAACAATCAAGTAATTAAATGGTATCTTAGGTTAGTGTTGAGGGGATGATGCCCCTTGCTTCGTTTTCTCTCCTCTTCTTCTCTTCTCCACCTCATCTACTCTATATCTATGACCAATCAAAGGGAGTTCGAACTTTTGCAAGTACAATCTCAAACCTTTAGGGCTTAGACATCTCACTAGAAGAGGGTTGAGCTTGGGGGAGATTATGATTCACAACGATAGAGAGTGGAGGGTGGTCCATAGTTAATACAATGTAGGCGAATCTTGTTGCAAGCTTCAACATCCAATGTTTCCTATCATCCAAGTTCGGTTTCCAGTTGTTCCAAGTCACTCTCGTGCATGGTTTGCCCAACAATCAAGTAATTAAATGGTATCTTAGGTTAGAGTTGAGGGGAAGATGCCCGTTGCTTCGTTTTCTCTCCTCTTCTACTCCACTACACCACGTCTACCCTATATCCATGGCCTATCAAAGGGAGTTCGAACTTTTGCAAGTACAATCTCAAACCTTGAGGGATTAGACATCCTCACTAGAAGAGGATTGAGCTTGGGGGAGATTGTGATTCACAACGATAGAGAGTGGAGGGTGGTCCATAGTTAATACAATGGAGGCGAATCTTGTTGCAAGCTTCAAGCATCCAACGTTTCCTATCATCCAAGATCGGTTTCCAGTTGTTCCAAGCCACTCACGTGCATGGTTTGTCCAACAATCAAGTAATTAAATGGTATCTTAGGTTAGAGTTGAGGGGAAGATGCCCGTTGCTTCGTTTTCTCTCCTCTTCGTCTCATCTCCACCACGTCTACCCTATATCCATGGCCAATCAAAGGGAGTTCGAACTTTTGCAAGTACAATCTCAAACCTTGAGGGATTAGACATCCTCTCTAGAAGAGGATTAAGCTTGGGGGAGATTGTGATTCACAACGATAGAGAGTGCAGGGTGGTCCATAGTTAATACAATGGAGGTGAATCCTGTTGGAAGCTTCAAGTATCCAATGTTTCCTATCATCCAAGTTCGGTTTCCAGTTGTTCCAAGCCACTCACGTCCATTGTTTGTCCAACAATCAAGTAATTAAATGGTATCTTAAGTTACAGTTAAGGGGAATATGCCCGTTGCTTCGTTTTCTCCTCTTCTTCTCATCTCAACCTCGTCTATCCTATATACATGGCTAATCAAAGGGAGTTCGAACTTTTGCAAGTTCAATCTCAATCCTTGAGGGCTTAGAAATCCTCACTAGAAGAGGATTGAGCTTGCGGGAGACTGTGATTCCCAACGATAGAGAGTGGAGGGTGGTCCATAGTTAATACAATGGAGGCGAATCTTGTTGCAAGCTTCAAGCATCCAACGTTTCCTATCATCCAACATCGGTTTCCAGTTGTTCCAAGCCACTCACGTGCATGGTTCATCCAACAATCAAGTAATTAAATGGTATCTTAGGTTAGAGTTGAGGGGAACATGCCTCTTGCTTCATTTTCTCTCCTCTTCTTCTCATCTCCACCTCGTCTATCCTATATACGTGGCCAATCAAAGGGAGTTCGAACTTTTGCAAGTACAATCTCAAACCTTGAGGGATTAGACATCCTCACTAGAAGAGGATTGAGCTTGCAGGAGATTGTGATTCACAACGATAGAGAGTGGAGGGTGGTCCATAGATAATACAACGGAGGCGAATCTTGTTGCAAGCTTCAAGCATACAACGTTTCCTATCATCCAGTTCGGTTTCCAGTTGTTTCAAGCCACTCACGTGCATGGTTTGTCCAACAATCAAGTAATTAAATGGTATCTTAGGTTGGAGTTGAGAGGAAGATGCCCGTTGCTTCATTTTCTCTCCTCTTCTTCTCATCTCCACCACGTCTACCCTATATCCGTGGCCAATCAAAGGGAGTTCAAACTTTTGCAAGTACAATCNCTCCTCGGATCCAGCTTTGTAGTTTTCAATTGTCATGTCTGTTACTAGATCTTGGATTTTGATGATATGGTAGGGATAATATTACATAATTTTATTTAAAAAATCACTAATTTGTTTTAAAATTAAAACGATTAAATTACAACTTTCATAAAATCGGAGAGACAACAAATTTTATACACTTAGGCCCAAAAGAAATAGTCTAACCAATTTAATAGTTTTTTTTTTCTGGCCTGACTAGCTAATCAATTTAATAGTTAATTAATAACAAGTTATGATTATTAAAATGAAGTTCACATGAATACAACTGGCTATGCGGACCAGGTTCAAACTAAGAGATTATTATGCATAAATTATTGTTTAAATATTAATTAAAATAAAATATCCAAATATTTTTTTCTCAAAAGTTAATATCAAAGCTATGGACAATATAAAGAGAATATGATGTCATGATTTATGAATGAAGCCAACATTGTGATTAAAGCTAAGTAATCGCTTGAAAGTTGAAATGTATATAATGCTACGTCATATGTTAGATTGATTCATGGATAGCGTTTATCTGATTCTTAAACACTTAATATTGACATTGAATTAATTATTTAAATAAAAACTTCAAAGTTAAGTTGCGTTTATCCCAAGAAATAAAAAAAAGAAAAGTAAGAGAGCTTTATACTTTTCCTTTTCTCTTATTAAAATAGTATATAACCTATTAATGATTTTTACATTATATGTAAATATTATTTTAATTCTAATTAAAACAAAATAAAATATCATGATTAGGAAATGAGATTATTTTAATTTTGTTAATAATATTTTACTATTTCTGGTTTTAGTCTATACCATATCTCACATATTATTTTAATATATAACTTTTTAAATGATAATTAACAAAATTGTGAAATCCTATATAGATAATGTTATAATTTTTTTTTAAAAAAATATAATGGAATATTTTTAAAATACATTCATTTTGAATGATGTAAAATGACCTTGCTTTTCTTAACTTATAATTATTCTGTTTATAAGATATATTTGAGTATATTAAATAAAGGGAAAATTTGTACGAACTTAACCTTTAAGATGCTTCCATAAATTTTAAATAATATAATTCATAGGTCAAAGTATATTTTTGGTCCTAAATTTTTTGTTCAAGTCTCAATTTGGTCTCGTATATTATTTTTTTACACTTTTGATCTTATATCTTTTACTCAGGTCTCAATTTGGTTCTTTGACTTTTTTTGTTATACTTTTGGTCTTATATCTTTTGGTTAGGTTGCAGATTTGATTCGATATCTTTTAGTCATATTGTAGAATTTGTCTCAAATCTTTACAAAAGGTTTCATTTTGTGGGACTAACAATTGAATTTTTTTTGTAAAGATATGATACCAAATCTGCAATAAAAAAGATATAGAACAAATTCTGCATCTAATTAAAAGATATGAGACCCAAAGTGTAAAAAAAGATACGAGACTAAATTAAGACATGAATAATAGATGTGACAAAAATACACTTTGACCTAGTTCATATATGTAGAAACGTACTATTTGTCCTCTAGGATGCTTCCATAAATTTTAAATAGTATAATATATAGAAAATTTATTATTTGTCTTGAATTTACATGAGTGAGCAAATTATTTTATGAATAATTGAAATTTACAATTTAATCCTTGAAATATTTCATTTGTTAATAATTTGATCCTTAGTTGGCCAAAATAATAATAATAATAATTTGATCCTTATGACAATTTGTCCCTAGATTTGTATTTTTTTTGAGTCTTTGAATTTGCCAAAGTATTAAATTATCTGTGATATTTTAAGAAATGAATAATACATTTCAATTATTCAAAATATTAATTTGTTGATTCAATATAAATTGATTAAATATTAAACTTTATATTCATAATAAAAATATTAAATTTTATGACTTTATCATCTTCTGATTATTTTATAAAGGTCAAATGTTTAAATTGGTCCAAAATTTATGCTCTTAAGTTCATTTTGGCCTTAAATATTTCAAAATTTTCAAATTCGTCCTACATATTTCCATTTAGTTTAATTTTGGTCCTAAACTATTGAATATAGTCATATATTTCTCGTTTCAAGTTTGACCGTAACAAGTTTATAGCTAGTTAGCTACACCTTGCTTTTGATGAGTACTAATCTATCCATTTAGGGTAATAAGCAAGCAAGGTCAAATCGGGGTCTTGAAAGTGGGTCGCTCATTTTATGGTCAAATAATTGAAGTTGGTTATATATCTCTCGTTTCAAGTTTGAATACGATGAGTTCAGGGCTACGAGTTACTACTCTTAACAATAATTTTTTTGCCTAGTAGGAATTGTCACCAAATAAGGTCAAAGTAGGTTTAAAAGTGGATTTATGACCATTATTTCATAATTTTTTTACTTTTTGATCATAAACTCACTTTGGAGTCTAATTTAATTTTATTTACTGACATTCCCAATTGAACAAGAAAGAATTTGTTTAGAGTAACTTGCGGCTCTGAATTTTTCACATTTAGACTAAAAATAAAAGAGATATGACTAACTTTACTTGTTTGATCATAAAATGAGTAACTCAATTTCGAGATTTAATTTGACCTCGATTATTGATAGTTTTAATTGGATATAAAAATTACTTTTTTATAGGTAACACGTAACTTTGAACTCGGTACATTCGAACTTGAAACTAGAGAAATATAACATTATTCACTAATTTGATACCAAAATAAAATTAAATGGCAACATTAAGACTAATTTGACCATTTTAAAATATTCAGGACCAAAATAAACTTAAGAGTATACATTTTGGATCAATTAGAACATTTGACCTTTTAAAAAAAAAGTAAAAGCTGTAAGTTGTCAATAGCTGAGGGTCAGTTTAGTCATTAAACCGGGAAGGCAGCAAGGTGCAATCACCCACCGACACGTGTCCAAGAATGGATACTTCGCGGCCTTGATTGGGTGTTCATCTGAGAAGCACGAATGTGGACGCAAATACGACTAGGTTCACAATTTTCGGGATCCCCAAAATCTTCATCCATTCTTCTTCATTGTATATATTCATCATATTCATTTCTCTTCTCTCTCTCTTCTCTCTAGTTCTCTCTCTACACTCAAGTTGAATCTTGCTTGCTTCAGAATCATCTTCATCTTCTTCTTCTTCATGAAAACCACATAGAAAAGCTCTTACATACACCTGAAGTCCCTGAAATTGTGAAAACAGAGAGAAAAAGAGAGAAATGGAAGCTCCAAAAGGAAAGAAAGAGGATCTTTACCATGTTCTTCATAAAGTCCCCTATGGAGATAGTCCTTATGTCAAAGCCAAGCATGCTCAGGTTTTGAGATTCTCTTATTTCCTCTTAATCACGCTTTTCTTGTTTATTATAGTTAATTAAGTAATTAACCAAGTAATTAAAATTCACTTATTATATTATTATACTGTTTATACTGTCACTGTGTTATTTAATTTTCTGATTATTGATTCAGAGAATAATTATACTACTGTACTGCGCATATATGTTTTCGTGATTTGATTTTCGGAACTAGTTAATTGAGTAGTTGATGAACACACCTAATTTTACTTTGAAGAAGTATTTATGTATAGCGCTTTAGATTGCTTGTTTCTCGGGAAAAATCAATTCGGTGAATATTTATTGTTGACTTTTCTTTTACTACACAGTTTCTGTTTTAATTTGCTTCATTTATATCTGAAAATTTAGGGCTTGATTCGTCTAAGAAAATGTTTCCTGTTTTAATTTTTTATTTCTATTTCTAAAATTCTATTTTCATTTTTAAATTTTCAATATTTAAGAAATATTTTTGTTTCATAAAGTTAAAAAATCGTTTTCATTCATATTTAAATTATGTTAACTTGAATAATGCTAATTTTTATATGTTTTTAAGTTTGAATATAATTGAATGATGATATTAACATGATTAAATAGTTTACTTTTGTGTAATGTTGCAAAATATCATAAGTTTGTTTTTGGAAATACTGTAAACGACTTTTTGACGTTTTCTGTTTTCAGCCTGTTTCAGGAAATGTTTTCAGAAAACATTTTCAAAAAAATTGTACAAAACACATTTTCGGTCATATTTCCTATTTTCAATGAAAATGGAAATAGGAAACATGACAACCAATCAGACCCTGTTCTTTTTGGTTATTAAGATATTTCATTGCAAAAAGAAAAATCTTACTATATTTAGTGAAAACTTAGTTGAGTTTATATGATTGTCGACATATCCATTATCATTAATTCTAACTAAATTATTTTGGTATATATTTTTAATAGTTAAATACAACATTGTATTGTATACATTTTGGTTTTTCCAGGAACAAATTGCAAATGTATTTTATTTTTATAAGAACAAATTCAACTCTTTCTTTTATATTCATTCCAAATTGGTTTGTTCTCTTGCTATACACGTAATATCTGTTTTGGACTTTTGGACATGTGTTTAGAAGAGAGAGGCCCAATAATGCATCAATCCTATAAATATCACTCCAGTATAAACTATTACCTTCAGAATTTTGGCTCCTCCTTTATAATAGATAAAGTAGGCGTTTTAATGGATTTGTGTGAATGTAATAAGTTAAATAATTAAAGCGAATATGATTATATGAACATGTGTGGATGTGTGATGATGATGATGATGATGATGCAGTTGGTGAAGAAGGATCCTGAAGGTGCAATACTATTGTTTTGGAAGGCAATAAATGTAAAAGACAAAGTGGACAGTGCATTGAAGGACATGGCTGTTGTGATGAAGCAACTGGATAGAGCTGAAGAAGCCATTGAAGCCATCAAGTCCTTCAGACATCTTTGCTCTAAACAATCCCAAGAGTCCATTGATAATGTACTCATCGATCTCTACAAGGTATATAGTATTTTCCTAAGGCACTTGTTAATTGTTTCTTTTTATTTTATGAACTGAAAAAAAAGCTTCTAAGTATAGAAGTGAACTTGTAATTTTTATAAAAAAATCAACAGACTATCAGTAATATTTTTTATATACATTGATCCAAGTTCTCCTATTTATTTATTCATCTAAAATTGTTGAACTGTAGAAATGTGGAAGAGTTGATGAGCAAATAGAATTACTAAAGAGGAAGTTGAAAATGATATACCAAGGTGAGGCTTTCAATGGGAAACCCACAAAGACAGCTCGATCTCATGGCAAGAAGTTCCAAGTTTCTATCAAGCAAGAAACTTCCAGATTACTGGTATTCAATACTTAGCCCTTCATTCCATTTGTAAATTCAGTAAATTGCCATCTTTATAATTTTCTTTTATATGCATCTTGATCTAAATTGTGGTCTGTTGAGAATTTTAAGTATTGAAATAGTTATATATATCCTTAAGTTTATATATATAGAGAGAGGAGTTAATAAGAGAATGTCCTCCACAACACAAAATTAGAACAACCGTCATGTTTCGTTGTCATCCTTAATAAGAAATAGAATGAACTTTTTTTTTTTGAAAAAGAAATAGAATGAACTTATCTTTTAGTCTCTGAATTTGTCTCAAATTTACGATTCAGTCCCTAAATTTTAGGACTAAATTGTAATTTTGAGATAAATTTAAGGATTACAAAATAAGTTTTCTCTAAAAATTATGATAGTGATAGATAGCCTAGCCTTCATCCATGTACAATTTCTGCCACTTTGGTTGTGACTTGTGACAAAATGAATTCTTATATATAAACAGGGAAATTTGGGTTGGGCCTACATGCAAAAGAAGAACTACATGATGGCTGAGGTAGTGTACAGAAAAGCCCAAATGATAGACCCAGATTGCAATAAGGCTTGTAACTTGGGCCTATGCCTCATGAGACAGGCCCGATATGAAGAGGCCCGATTGATTCTGGAAGAAGTAATGCAGGGCAAAATTCCTGGGTCTGAAGATATCAAATGTAGAAAACGGGCTGAGGATCTGCTTATAGAATTGAAGTCCAAGCTTCCAAGCCCACAGTTGTCAGATCTATTGGGCCTGGATGATGATTTTATCAAAGGGCTTGAGAGACTCATGAATGAATGGGGCCCAATTCGATCAAAGAGACTTCCAATTTTTGAGGAGATTTCTTCTTTTAGAGATCAGCTTGCATGCTAGTTTTTCTTTCTTATCCTTATTTGTGAGGGTGTTTTTTTTTTTTTTTTGTTTTGATCTTAGAAATTGATGAGTTAGAACAGAAGGGAAAGGTGGGGGCTAAAGTAGAATGGTCTTTCATGTAAATTGATATTGGGCAATAAGCCAATAACCCCTCCGCCGCAAGTCCTTCACTTAAAGGTAAATGGTTGATCACAAAATGTTTTATATACTTAAAGGTATGATTCAAAACCTCACCACTTAGTTAAGAGACCAAGTGAAGAATAACTGAGCCACACTCATGTGATTTAAAAAAATTGTAATTTGGTACAACGAAACCCTTAGAGTTAGTTGACTGTCTTGTCAATTTGTCATTCAGTCAGCAATTATTTACACAATCAGCACTTAGTTTTTTTTTCATAAAATACTAATAACAAAAATAAAATAAAAAAAATTGAAAGATTGAGGCCAAATTGGCGTGCCCTATATGGACCAAATGAATGGTGCACAAGAATTGAAGGATGAGATAAGACGACCGGGGTGAGTGAGGACGAGAGAGTGGTGAATGTTTATTAAAATCAAATTTAAAAGAGAGTGAAAGAAGGGACAAAATAAACAGAGGATTAAATGAGTGTAATGTAATTGCAGATTCTTCATAAAAAGAAACAAGTATGAAAAAAAAGAAAGAAAGAAAGAAAGAAAAAGAGAGAAAAGGGAGTAGTGGCAGATTTAGGGGGTGGGTGGGGGCCATCCCACCTCCTCCCCCGTCAAAAACATTTGTAGCATATATATAGATACATTATATATATGTGATAATTATGGTAAAATATGAGAAGGTATTTAACAAGAGACTCCACCAAACTCCATTAATATATATATATATATATATATATCATACTACAGATACACACGCCCTTTACTTCTCCTATGTGCGTCTTGAATTTAGTTTTTAGATTTAAAATTGAATAATTGAAATAAACAATCATCATCCCTCCAATCACGATGAAAGAAGATAGTTTAGTTTTATTCTCTATTTATATTTCAATTTAAAATTAATTTATAACTCCTAAAATCTCAAAGTTCAATATCAATCCGTCATTGTTCAGTTTTATAGAGAACTTGGTTTCAATTTCTTGTGAAAAGCTAAAAGAAGCTAGAATAAAAAAAGGAAAAAATAAAAAGTTTTAGTATATTTTCTCTTAATTTTTTTTATTTTAGTTATATTTTGAGGATTCTAAATTTTCATTTTATTTTGTTTATATTTTCTATAATATTTCTTGAATGTATTATTTTTTCCATTGAACGTGTATTCTTTCTTAAAATTTTAAGGGTAAATTACAAAAAAGGGCCATGTGGTTTGACCCATTTTCAGATAGGGTCCTGTGGTTTAAAAAGTATCAAATAGGGGACCTGTGGTTTGCTCTGTTAACAAAAAGGGTCCTGAGTTACATTTCAGTCCAAAATTTAACAGAAATTTTAGCTAAAATATTATTTTAAGACCTTAATTATTAAACTTTATGCGCTTGACTCCCTATTTTATGAGAGAATGACTTTGACAGAAAAAATGAAAAGTTTCATGGTAATAAATGAAATTTCACCCTTGAGTTTAGTTTCTTTTACATCTTAAATTATAGTTCACTCCCTAACAAGATTTCTTTTTTACATTTAAGTCATTTTCCTATTATAATAGGATCAAAGTATAAGAAAAATGAACAAATTGAAATTTTTATCAATTTTACCCAAAAAAAAAAACCAGTATCGTCCTCTTCTTCTTCAAACCCAACAATATTCGACCTCCTCTTCTTCAAACCCAACAATATTCGACCGAATTAGAGGAATCCTAGACTAAAGAATTTCAACGCACGACACATTGTTCTGCTTGGCTTCACCAACCTTATCATCAACCAATTGAGGCGGTGGCGGTAACGATTTCTTCACCTCGTGGGAAGATTTTACCTACCCGTCGATCACAATCTTCTGACCAATCAATTCCAACACTCCATCGCTTCTCTCCATTAGGGTTTTTAGAAGGACCCGATTGGAGTACTTGAAAGGCGCGATTGATGGAGGGGAACGAACCGTGGGTTCCTCGGAGGCCATATTTGGAGGTTAATTTCAGAAAAGAGGAAGAGATTTGGCGGGTTTTTGCGGAAATGAATCGAGATTTTGAGGAGTAAAATTTCGCATTTGATTTGTGAAACATGTTAGTTGGAATTTTTGATTCATATTTGCACTAAAATCTTGATAGAAATGTGATTTATGAACTCCATATTTGCCGACGCCGACAAGCCATGAATGGTGTTCTTCGGAAATTTTTTGAGGCTTTGAATCGGCTTCTTTGATTTCGTTTTTGATGAATGAGTTCATGGATGTTCACTTCGCATCCTTGGGATCATTTTTGTGACAAGAAATTTGTAAAAACTCCATTTAATTCAAGTATGGAACTTGGTTATGTTTTTGAAACTTTCACGATCTTGAACCGTTTTTTCATTTTGGATGCCTTTCGAAAATTTGAGACCATAGATCTCTTCCTCTCGTTGAGACGATCCTTATCGGCGTTTTGGTTGTTGAAAACGACGCTGACAATGGAATTTTCCGACGTGTGCGATCGATGGGTCGTTTGGGTGGGAGTCAGGTGGAGAGGAAGAAGATGAAAGCCTTTTAGCGCATATTATATTTTTGGTCCATTCTGTTTTATGAAATTTTCAGCTTGGTCCCTGTTAAATAAAAAAGTGGGTAAGCAAGACCTTAAAGAAGGATCTTCTATAAGTTGTTTAGAGGTGGCTGGATTTTTTTTTTGTTTGGTTAAAATTGATAAGAATTTCAATTTGCTTATTTTTCTTACGATTTTGATCATGTTATAATAAGAAAAAGACTTAAGTGTAGAAAAGAAATCTTGTTAGGGAGTGAATTATAATTTAAGTTGCAAGAGAAACTAAACTTGATGGTGAAATTTTATTTATTATTATGAAACTTTTCATTTTTTGTTTCAAAGTCCTTCTCTCATCAAATATGGAGTCAAATGCATAAAGTTTAATAATTAGGATCTTAAAATAATATTTTAGCCCAAAATTCTGTTAAATTTTGAACTGAAATGTAACTCAGGACCCTTTTTGTTAACAAAGCAAACCACAGACCCCCTATTTGACACTTTTTAAACCACAGGACCCTATCTGAAAATGGGTCAAACCACAGGACCATTTTTTGTAATTTACCCAAATTTTAATGATTAGCTACATAAAAAAAGCTTAAATATTCACTGTAAAACAAGGGCGAATATAGTTTAAAAAATAATAGTGCACTTTAATATTATTTTTACTTATTATCTTTATATTTTATATTTTAATAATATTAATTTTTAATTTGATATATATTTTCTATTATATGCTTTATATTGTAATGTTGATGTTGATGGTATATATAAATATTGGCCCCCTACACAAAAATCCTGCTTGCGCCACTAGAAGAAGGAGGCTCAACATTAAAGAGTGAGTGTAATGTAATTGTAGATTCTTCACAGGGAGAAGCAAGTATGGAAGAAAGAAAGAAAAAAAGAAAGAAAGAAAGAGAGAAGGGGGAGACCAAGAATTAAAGAGTGAGTGTAATGTAATTTGCTGATTTTTCACAAGGAGAAACAAGTATAGAAGAAAGAAAGAAAGACAAAAAGAAAGAAAGAGAGAAGGGGGAGGCCGAGAATAAAGAGTGAGTGTAATGTAATTGTAGATTCTTGACATGGAGAAATAAGTATGGAAGAAAAAAAGAAAGAAAAAGAAAGAAAGAAAGAAAGAGAGAAGGAGGAGGTTGAGAATTAAAGAGTGAGTGTAATGTAATTTCAGATTCTTCACAGGGAGAAACAAGTATGGAAGAAAGAATGAAAGAAAAAGAAAGAAATAAAGAAAGAGAGAAGGGGGTGGGCAAGAATTAAAGAGGGAGTGTAATGTAATTGCAGATTCTTCACAAAGAGAAACAAGTATGGAATAAAGAAAAAAAGAAAGTGAGAGAGAAGGAGGCAGAGGCGGAAGAAGATAGTTCAGTTTTATTCTCTATTTAATTTAAAAATTAACTTATAACTCCTAAAATCTCAAAGTTCAATATCAATGTCATTGTTGAGTTTTATAGGGAACTTGGTTTCAATTTCTTATGAAAAGCTAAACGAAGCTAGAATAAAAAAAAAGGGAAAAATAAAAAGTTTTAGTATAATTTGCTCTTAAATTTGTATTTTAGTTATATTTTGAGGATTCTAAATTTTCATTTGATTTTGCTTATATTTTATATAATATTTCTTGAAAGTATTATTTTTTGATTGAATGTGTATTCTCAGCCACTAAAATTATNAAATTTTCATTTTATTTTGTTTATATTTTCTATAATATTTCTTGAATGTATTATTTTTTCCATTGAACGTGTATTCTTTCTTAAAATTTTAAGGGTAAATTACAAAAAAGGGCCATGTGGTTTGACCCATTTTCAGATAGGGTCCTGTGGTTTAAAAAGTATCAAATAGGGGACCTGTGGTTTGCTCTGTTAACAAAAAGGGTCCTGAGTTACATTTCAGTCCAAAATTTAACAGAAATTTTAGCTAAAATATTATTTTAAGACCTTAATTATTAAACTTTATGCGCTTGACTCCCTATTTTATGAGAGAATGACTTTGACAGAAAAAATGAAAAGTTTCATGGTAATAAATGAAATTTCACCCTTGAGTTTAGTTTCTTTTACATCTTAAATTATAGTTCACTCCCTAACAAGATTTCTTTTTTACATTTAAGTCATTTTCCTATTATAATAGGATCAAAGTATAAGAAAAATGAACAAATTGAAATTTTTATCAATTTTACCCAAAAAAAAAAACCAGTATCGTCCTCTTCTTCTTCAAACNTATATATATATATATATATATTGGCCCTCCTAAACAAAAATCCTGCTTCTGCCACTGCACAAAAGATTTATGCAAGCAATATATTAAAGAAGTTTTAGATAAAAAATTCAAAGTCTATTATAAATTCAATAGATGAAACGATGAAAATGGCTAGAGAAAGCAAAGATGACGATGTAGATCCAACCTACTATAAAGTTTGATTGGAAGTTTAGGATATTTAACAACAACTAGATCAAATATTGTTTTTGGAGTCAGAATGTTGAGTAAATTTATGAAAGAGCACATACTTGCCACTTGCAAGCAACAAAAAGAAGTTTGGGTTATGTTAAAGGAACCTTGAAATTTGAATGAAGAAATAATTAATGTAGCTCTAACAATTTTGAACTTGTTGAATACACAAATAGTTGTTGGACATGTAATATTATAACAAGGAAAATAGCACATCAGGGTTTGTATTCCATTTTGGATCAAGTGCAATTTGTTAATCTTCAAGGAAGCAATAATTGATAAAACTCTCTCCAACAGAAGCAAAATACATAATGCTAGCTAGTTGTGCTATGTTAGCAATATGGCTTATAAAAATCCTTGAAGAGTTGCATCACTAGTAGAGCAATCTCACAATAATATTTTGTACAAAAGCTTTGCTATTACACTCTATAAAAACTCTGATCTTTATGGAACATCCAAGCTATTGACATTCATTTTCATGAGATACTAGAATTGGTGGCCGACAACGAAATAAGGCTGTGTTTGGGATCAAATTACAAAGTTATTACAATCTCATTATCTCCACTTTCAATACATTACTTGAGCTATAGTGCAACAAAGTTATTTGTTTTGCTCATTACAAAATTTCATTTCATTACAACATCTTTCCTTTACATTAATTATTCATTTCATACCTCTACTCAAATACTTATAATTACATATACTTTAATACAAATATAAAAAACTATTAGATAAAATAGTAATTTTCACTATCCTCATTTATTAGACTTAATATATAATATTATAATATTATAATATATATATATATAACATAATATATATAAATACACTATTATATAAGTCTGAAGATAATGGTATGCTCTTTTACTAGTTAAGCATAGCAAGTGGATAATCTTTTGTAACGCATGACTCTCTCTCTCTCCAGGCTCCTCCTTCAACTCACCTTTCTTTTCAGCATTATATATATATATATATATGTATAGATGTATTATCTTTAACAGATCAGCAAAATTTTACAACTCAAAAGAAACCAAACATGCAATGGGGTTGGTCTGCTCTCTTACTAGTTAAGTAGAGCAAGTGAGGTAATCTTTTGTAACGTATGACTCTCTCTCCAAGCTCCTCCTTGAACTCAGATTTCTTTTTAGCTTTTCGGCCGGTCAAAAAGAATTTAATTAAAAATTATAAAAAAAATAAATATGTACATTATAGTAATTGGCTAACTACATATAATGAGAGAGAGAAAATAGTGGATGAGATTAAGTAACTTCCCACAATTTTAAATGAAAAAATTACAATTAAAATAAAATAAAAATTATAAAAATTAAATTTTACCATAAAATATGATAAAATATTTTTAATTTTATAATTTTAATAATTATAAAATTAAATTTAATCTTTGCATGTCTGTTAGTACAGACAAAACACACTAGTGTATATATATATATATGTGTGCAGTGATAAGGAGCCGGTGGGGGCCACAGCCCCCAAAAATTTCAATAATTTTTACAAATATAGAATATAGTTATGTTGTATATTGTATATTTTCCACTACCTCACTCTATTGGTATATTGTATGTATATTGTGAAAGAAACCAAACAAGCAATGGAGTTGGTCTGCTCTCTTACTAGTTAAGGAGAGGAAGTGGGGTAATCTTTTGTAACACATGACTTTCTCTCCAAGCTCCTCCTTGAACTCACCTTTGTTTTTAGCTTTTTGGTTGGTCAAAAAAAATTTAATTAAGAATTATAAAAAAATAAATATATATATATGTACATTATAGTAGTTGACTAACTACATATAATGAGAGAGAAAAAAATAATGGATTTGATTATATAACTTCCCACAATTTTAAATGAAAAAATTACAATTAAAATACAATAAAATTTCTAAAAATTAAATTTTTTTATAAAATATTTTTTATTTTATAATTATAATAATTATAAAATTTAAATTAATCTTTACATGTTTGTTAAGATAAACAAAACACACTAGTATATATATATATGTGTGTGTATTGAGAGAGATACGGGGCTGATGAGGGCCACGACCCCCCAAATTTCAATAATTTTTACAAATGTATAATATAGTTATGTTGTATATTGTATATTTTTCAATATCCCACTCTATTGGTATACTGTATGTATATTGTGGAGAGAGATTGACTAGTTGATTTATCATTTTTAGGTGTTATCTTTGACTGATCAACATAATTTTACGGCTCAAAAGAAACCAAACAGGTAATGGGGTTGGTCTGCTATCTTACTAGTTAAGGAGAGCAAGTGGGGTAATATTTTGTAACGCATGACTCTCTCTCCAGGCTCCTCCTTGAACTCACCTTTCTTTTTAGCTTTTTGGTCGGTCAAAAAGAAGTTGATTAAAAATTATAAAAAAAAATAAGGCTAAAGTACACTTTTGGTCTCATAACTTTGGCAAATGTTTTAATTTGGTCCCATAACTTTTTGTGTTGCAATTTTGGTCCCATAACTTTGGCAAAGGTCTCAATTCGGTCCCATAACTTTTTTTGTTGCAATTTTGGTCCCATAACTTTTGAAAACGTCTCACTGTTGGTCCCAATACTAATTTCCATCCATTATCTGCCGCTAAAGATGATCTGACATACTGAGTTGGACGATGACGTGTCAAATATGGGTGAAGTTATATGATGAATGGAAATCAACTTAGGACCAACGATGAGACGTTTTTAGAAGTTATGGGGACCAGAATTGCAACAAAAAAAGTTATGGGACCAAATTGAGACCTTTGCCAAAGTTATGGGACCAAATTGAAACCTTTGCCAAAGTTATGGGACCAAAAGTGCACTTTGGCCAAAAAATAAATATGTACATTATAGTAGTTGGCTAACTACATATAATGAGAGAGAGAAAATAATGGATGAGATTAAGTAACTTCCCACAATTTTAAATGAAAAATTACAATTAAAATAAAATAAAAATTCTAAAAATTAAATTTTATTATAAAATATTTTCTATTTTATAATTATAAAGTTTAAATTAATCTTTGCATGTCTGTTAAGACAGACAAACACTAGTGTACATATATGTGTGTCAGTGACAAAGATATGGGGCCGATGGGGGCCACGACCTCCCAAAACTTATGTTGTATATTGTATATATTTTTCAGTGTATATATATATGTTGTATAATTTTGACCAAAATGACATTTTTGAAAGATCAGGGGACTAAAGTGTCACTTTTAAAAGACTAGGATACCAAAGTGAAATTTATTCTACAATATAATATATTTACTGAGATGTAATATGCATTCTTTATAATTTTTACGTTTTAAAGAATAAAAATAAATATATATCTTTTAGAATTTCATATTTTTATATCTAGTTAATTAACATATATTTCTTTTAAAAAAATATTTGAGTAAGAATCCAGTCACTAAAAAAATCATCAAATTACAACTTATTTTTTAAAAGATTGAATTATACAATTTAATCCTTAATAAAACATAAAAAATAATATATAACTATCGATCTTTTTTATGGATTAAATAGTATATTATTTTAATATTTCAGAAACTAAATAATATACAATTTTAATTTTTTAGAAACTAAATTATATATTTTAATATTTTAAGGATAAAGATTGAATTACACCATTTAATCCTTAATAAAATATCAAAATAATATACCATTATTAATATTTTTTATAGACTAAATAATATTTTATTTTAATTTTCCAAAAACTAAATAATATACAATTTTAATTTTTTAGAAACTAAATTGTATATTTTAATCTTCTAGGGACCAAATTATCATGTCAATAATCTTTTAAGTACTGAATTATTAGTTTACAAAATATATAATATCACAGATTCCATGACATCTGCCTACTCTTTTTAAAAACTCAAAAGGAAGCCGCCACCATTTCCAGCATTCCAATGGCGGCGAAAGAGCCAACAATAATCTCCGACAAGAACGAGATGAGACGATGGTCGAGAAAGATGAGATCTCAGGGCAAGACAATTGGCCTCGTTCCCACCATGGGTTTCCTTCACGAAGGTCACATCTCGCTCGTCAGAGAAACCCACAATCACGCCGACGCCATCGCCGTCTCAATTTATGTAAACCCAGGTCAGTTTTCGCCCACTGAAGACCTTTCTTCATACCCATCTGATTTTGATGGCGATATACGAAAGCTCATGGCTGTTCCTGGTGGAGTTGATGTTGTGTTTCATCCCCAAAATCTCTATGACTATGGAATTAGTAACAAGATGGAGAAATGTGAAGGTGAGAGTGATAATAATAGTAACAATGGGGAAGGGATTTCTTGTATTGAGCAAAAGGGTATTAAGCATGAGACTTGGGTGAGAGCTGAGAATTTGGAAAAGGGTCTTTGTGGGAAGAGCAGGCCTATTTTCTTTAGAGGGGTTGCTACAATTGTTACCAAGTTGTTTAACATAGTGGAGCCTGATGTTGTTCTGTTTGGGAAAAAAGATTATCAGCAGTGGCGAATAATTCAGAGGATGGTAAGGAAAATTGAGAATTGTTTGTTCCTGATCTGTTGTTTGCTTTCTATGAAACAAGAGAAAACCTACTTTTTGTTCCCTAAATTGTTTGTTCCCTGAGTCAACGTTTTAGTTTCTGAATTTTACACCATCGTCAACCTTTTAGTCTTTGAATTGTAGGCAAATACTAATCAGTCCCAAATTTTAGTGGTCCCTGAATTGTAAGAAAATACGAATGAGTCCCTGAATTTTACACCACAGTCAACCTTTTGTCCCTGAGCTCGTAACTGTTGTGGATCTATACACCATAGTTATGGACCAAAGGTTGATTGTGGTGTAAAATTCAGGGACTGATTCATATTTTACTATAAGTCAAGGACCAAAAGTTGACGGTGGTATAAACTTCAGGGACTGGTTCGTATTTTTATACAATTTAGGGATTAAATCGTTGACTCAATAACAATTTAGGGACCAAAAAGTAGGTTTTCTCTTGAAACAATGTTTGAGTAACTGACTGGTCTGGTTGGTTCGGGTCGGGGTTGCTGGGTTATTGGTCCAACCGTCGGTATTGAGTCAATAATCAAACCGGTCAAATTAAAAAATTGAATCAGTTTAGTTTAACTTTTAGGTCCAGGGAAAATTGGATGTCTTTTGCTCATGATCAATCATCTTGTGATTGAATCTTTCAGGAAAGTTTCTCTGCATATTATGTTTATATTGGAAAACATAATAGCAAACATTTAAGGAACTTTGCTAAATCTTGTCCTCACTTTTAACTGTTATTGTGTCTTTACCCTGCCACAACCTTAGTTGTGTTATTTAGCTTACTGTGTAATCAGAACTATAATCTGAAGGTTAATAATATGTTGGTGGTTTGTTCAGAGTGGGAATCTGCTTGTGTTTTGCCTTTAAAGTTGTATTTTTTCTTTTTGTGTCTCTGGAGTTTAGAATTCACTGCAGGTTCAGTTTTCCTAACCAACCTAATTAATTTAATGATTAAAATTGCTGCAAATTGCAGCATAGGCTAGTTGTCTTCATTATTTAAATATCAGGATCTAGTTTTTCAAGTGGAATATTTCCTTGACCGGAGCATTTAATTCGCTTCTTATAACGTTTATTTCTGATTTTTTTTTTAAGTTTTTTATTTGTTATTTGAAATGGGAGGAGAAATGAGACCGAAATGAAGAGTACTTATCAGATTTTTATTTGTTTCATTCACTGTACTTATTAATTACTCTTTAATGTACAAGCAAGTTAAACAAGTTCCTTGGTCCATTGAGTCAATAAACATCAAGTGAAAATATTCGTCACAATATATTTGTTAATGTGATTTCTTCCTGCTAACAGACAGACTAATTTATTTCCTGTAGGTTAGGGATCTTGATTTTTCCATAAAAGTGATTGGTTCTGAAATAATTCGTGAGAGAGATGGCCTGGCAATGAGTTCTCGCAACGTGCATCTTTCACCTGAAGAAAGGGAAAAGGTTTCTTTCATTTGTTCTTCATTTTTCATTACTTCAAGTGATGAGGCATTAAATATTGAGCATCTATCCGATGAAAAGAATGATGGGAAACTTCTGAGTTCTGATTCATTAGCACTTAGCACTTAAAATTAATTTTAGTCTCTGTCTGCCTTCAATCATCTCCAGGCACTTTCTATAAGCAAATCATTGTTGGGAGCTAAATCTGCAGCAGAAAATGGCCAATTGGATTGTAACAAGTTGAGAAACCTGGTCATCCACGCTGTAACTGAAGCTGGTGGTAGGATTGACTATGCTGAGGTAGGAGGTTAAAATCTATACAACCTTTGCCTGTTTATTTTGGAATGGTTTGAGTTACAAATACTATGATTAATTTAAGCATTTAGGTATTCCATTTTATCATACTTTTTTTGTTTTTTACCCTGGTAAAGAAAGCATGCAATTTTTTGCAAGGATAGAAATTAGTCTACACAATAGACTGCTCTTTTTACTACTTCTTTGTCTTCGAATCTATTAGATGTTTCATACAATAGATGATTGAATTGTTCAACTAAAACAGCAGGCCTTACTGTATGTTAAAAAAGATTTATGTAACAGACACTGACCTTTATTGGGGATTGAGCCTTATAACTTACATATTTGGACCTAATACAAGGCGACGTCGTGTAAAATTATTAGTACTTGGACTATTATGTTCAAGCGACATAGACAGAGGCAGTTTCTGCTGAAAACTTCAGATATGATGATTGCTAGACATTTTTGCTGCATGTTTCTTGGGGAAGTGTTATATTCTTCTTCATTTGTGTTTCTACACACTTGGTGCTGATGATCATAAGAATTACTTGATACTCTTATGGAGAAGTTTAGACACTAGTTTATCATACACCATTTTGTGTTGCTATTCTGGGTTCGAACCGGGTAAAGGTGTATGGAGAAGACTTTGTTGGTAGAGGCAAAACCCACTTTGATAATTTCTACACTTGGTGAGGAATAGTCATTGGCTGCCAGCTGGGGTATACCATTTCTTACCCAAAACCAAAAATGCCAGTTTTATTATATACATAAAGTTACCTTGAAAATGGAATATATGGTCAGTGCTTGAGATTTGTAAGTTTCTAACAATTCTTGTTGGACCAAAAAATGACAAAGTACTATCTTCTGCCAAGGGTTCTTCATTACACTAGGAATACCAAATTGACATTGTCTTTTAGACCTAACAACTGTAGAATGGAGCCAAAACAATACATGAATTGCTGTTGTAATCAGTTTTCATCTCAATACTAATTCTATGTATCTGCCTGCAGATTGTAGATCAAGAGAGTTTGGAGTCTATGGAATCCATGAAGGGTCCTGTTGTCTTCTGTGTTGCTGCATGGTTTGGGAAAGTGAGGCTTATAGATAACATGGAAATCAACTTATAATTTACTTGTTTTATTGAATCACAGCATACCAGATTTTAGTTTATGCAAAAATGTAGGTGAAGATGTTGTGTTTATTGTGGTCATCTCATGATGACAATCCTCATTAAGGAGTCAATAATGAAATGGTGAGTTGTAACCTGTAAAAACATATCTTTCTGATTTGACAAAATTAACAATTTTTATCTCTTAGATGAAGCATACTCGGCTTCAGTCCTTAAAAAATAGTGAGGGCTCTAGTTAATCCTTAAATATTGCAAACTCATTGCATGTTATTTAAGAACTCATAATTTTTTGGGGGATTGAAACTAATTAAGCTGCACAATTCAAGGATCAAATTGTTAATTTGATAGTAACATTTCATTTAAGAATTTGATGGCAAACACATGACAAACTTTCGAGTTACCCAGTTTGATTCTTTTCCACAAGCTGTGGTTAGCTCTAGCATGTGAAAGAGTTCATGTAGAGCGCGAGCTTGAAGAAAGACGCAAGTATATTTGTAGGCTTGTAGCCAAATCACTTGATACATGCAAGATTAAACTTTTGAACTTTTCAGTATCTTGCTGATTTAATGATTGATTTGATTTTTTAAATGTGGGTTTGAAAACAAAAAATGTCCATAGTAGACTGATTAACTTGTTGACAATTTTATTGTGGAATCTAAATTTGATTCTTTCTTTTTTTAAAAAAAGTAATTTTGAGGAAATTCGGCCTATGTGACTGAAATCCTATTTGCTGAATGTGAGACAACTGGATGGACCCTCCAATGGAGGCATATATGATATTCTTGTCACCAATATTACAACTTTGAACTTCCAGTTTACATAAATTTTAATGGGGGAAAATACTAATAAACTAGTAAAAAGTTCAAAACACTAATTATAAAATATTATTCCCCTAAGCTTTCATCCCGTATTATTTGAGAATTTAGAACTTCATTGGGGAATTGCACTCCCATATACTTTTGCAATGTGAGATGTGACAATGAACAATATGTGAAGCTAGTCTCCAGAAAGATAAATGGACAAGTTTTAAGTGCAGGAAAGTAAAATGTGGGAGACTAATAAGCAGTTTTAGAAGTCCTTATGTAAAATTGAAGGGGTGCAGTATATTTCTGCCTAAACTAGTTTAGCTTAAACCATGCTTCTGTCTTGCAAAAAAGTGCATATTGCCTGTGTTTAGCATAGCATGGAAATAGAACCCGCAGATAAGTTAAAAGTAATATGAACATAAGAAATAATAGTTTTAACTAGTGTCAGTAAAGAACAACGATGGTAGCATCTTTAATACTCGAGAGATAAAGCATCACTATCCTCAATACATTGCTGACACTCCCCACCACAGTACCACACAAGGTAAAAAAAAAAAAAAATTTTGGGCATTGCACACTATACAAGCAATGTCTTACGTTAGACTGTTAGAGATCATCACATTATATGAGAAAAAACGAATTTATAGAACAAAAAGTGAGTAAGCACTAACTGCATGTAAAACCAATCTTCTAATGACAACCTTGAATGAATGAGAAGGACTCATTTACCACATTTGAAGCCACCGCAAATAGAAAGAATGATCATGAGAATAATGAGTGCTATAATGGCAAAAACTATTAGCTTTATCTTCATATTCTGATACCACATCTTTCTCCTAATCTTGGTTCCCTGCTGCCTAAAATCTTGTGCCTGCAAAACCAAATGAATTGACTTTCTAATTGAAAAAACGATAAAAGATAGGATTAAAGCAAAGTAAGTGCAAGATTGATGAGAATCACATGTAATTTCTCAAGGCAAAAGAAGGAAACAATTACATCAGTTGAGTATACTTCAAGATGAATATTGTGACTGGTTTCAATCATTAATATAAATTTATAACCAATAATTATAAATTATAAGCACATTGTGATACCTTATATCACATTTATATTAGTTCTATCACTATTTAGTCCATTAACTAATAACTACAGGTACGTGAGATTGTCAGTGCAAATTGCAGAACCTTAATGACACAGTTTGGGGAAAATTGCTCCTTTATGTTGATGACTCTAGTGTTCATGTGTCAGTTTGTAGCTGTCTACATATGCTACAGTTAATTCTATATATTTAACGACTAAGAACTGTCACAGTCAAGTAAGTAAACACTAATAAATAAAAGAAGGAAGAAATAAGTTCAATTTTGAACTATCCTCTATTTCATATTTTCACAAAATTGTTTCAGGTTTCTCAATAAATGAAAATAACAAACCTGATAACGAAGGTCTTCAGTTTTATCCACCAAAAGTTCAATCTTCTCCCCACGATCAAGAACCTGGCCACAAAATATTAGAAATGTTACAGCCAACTATCAGTTCAAATAAAGGGATTTTACCACTTGACTTTCCATTTGCTACCCATTCACAGCAAAAATAAACATAATTCCTCTGTCATGCTGGGGGTGTTGAAACTTGAAACTATAGGTCCTTTACCTTCTCAATATTTTCCATCATAACTCCTTTGACTTCGGCAACCTGAGCTTTCACTTTTGCAAGCTTGCTGATCTCTTCTGGATGTTCAACACAGTACAGCATCTGCTCTTTTAATTTGGACCTACATAAACAACAAACAGCTATCAATAATGGTTGTGATAGAAATACACATTCATTTGATGCAATATGTGAATACCCAAACTCTTTGTTGAGACTAAGAGCAGCCCCTGTAGCAGCTTTTCCTCCTCCAGCGTATTTTTTGGAGAACTCCTCCTTGATACGTTCAAGGAAAGCAATTGGAATCTGTCTACCAACTGACTCAACCGCAACCACACAGTAAGCTACATCATGCAACATACGAAAATTAGTTCCCAAAAATGAAAGTTTGAGTACATATACAAGCAGATTCAGGGACAGCTAATAGCTTTTATTATATTCTGAAAAACCAGAAAGCTATGGAAGGAAATTGAAGAAGACCTTAATCATGCTTTTGATTAGCTAAAATGGTAAGTTGACACAAGTACAACAATGTCTAGCATAGTCCTAACTTACTACCAAAAGTGGAATATAAATATCATCCTCCAAGAGTTTCAACGTTTCACATCCTTAATAAGAGACATAGTCACTTATCACTTATCAGACATTGTGTTTTTCATATAAAATTAGAAAGAATAGAAAAAGCCTATCATAAGGTCAGCATTAAGACTTGCGACTCATAAAGCCAATAACCATGCTTCTTTTTTCCCAAAAAGACTCCCAATCCAAACTGGAAATTTCAATTTGCAATCTCCATCAAGGAAATAAACTTTTTAATACACGTGTGTGACAGATACCCTGGCAAATCTATCATCTCCAAGAGACTCATCACAAATGAATATAAGTCTGCAATTTATTTCATGCAAGAACTACATTCCAAATTCATATTGGTAGAATATTTTTTCAAAAAACAGAAAAAAGCAATACAACAAAGATACGCACTTACAATCAACACAGCATCACATAAGATCACACCATGCTAACGCAAAAAAACTGAAACAACAAAGAATCTAAAGCAATTCAACATGATTATGCCATGTCAATAAAAACCATGAGGAATCCACTTCACGCTCTGAGCCCAACTGAGGTTTCAACTTGGGAACTTCACTTTTTGTCTTCTACGCAATACGTACGTGGGAAGACCTCCTCATCTTTGAAAATTCAATTTCTCGTTCTTACTCTATTCAGTTCAAGGGCCATCAGGAAAATTCACGTACCAAGTAAAACAAATTCAACGATAGAAACTTAAAGACACCATAATAAAGGAAAAAACTAATTTAATTGCATTAAGTCAATAACAACAACCCAACGCTCAGTTAGGTATTTGTCGCTCCCCTTCCCGCCCTTTTCACATTTTGGCAATAAAATCAACCAACATCTAAAGAAACACAATGGTATCAACAGGATCATCGAAATGCATTTTTCAACCGTTAAACTTATCGAATCGAGAGACAAACAGCAGATCAAAGAACATCCAATTACACACAGGTCAAAGAGGAAAAAGAGAAATAATAAAGAAACGAGAAATGGCCGAAATAAAAAAATCGAAAAAACAGAAAAAAGGAGAGACAGAGTGTGAGGAATGAGGATTAATACTGAATCCATTGTCGACGAGGTAGTTGAAGGTGTGGCCATCGCAGTTGTAGGTGAATTTGTTGCTGGAGGAGGGAAGTTTCTGGAGGCACTGAGCCGCAATGCCGTTGAAGTTACCGGAGAACTCAGTGTACTCGGCGAGGATCACGGTGCCGCGAGCGACGAAGCTGTAGATCAACGATTGTTGTCCCATTGGAACCACAATCGTAAGTCGTAACCCTAACCCTAAGAGATTTGTGGAAGAGAGAAGAAGAAGGCAACAAATGAAAGATATGAAGGTTTTAGAGAGAGAAAGAGAGGAGGAGGAGAGAGAGAGAGTTTTGGAACAGAGGAAGGGAAGGAGAGAGAGAGAGAGAGAGAGAGAAGGTTAATTTCGCATGACGGAAAAGCTAAGGTGAAGAGAAGCGTGATTTTGGTTTTCGGAAGTTATTAAAATGCAATTCAAATTTGCAAAATTAACGGAAATGCCACGCTGTACCGTTACGTACTATTTTCTTTTATTTTTTATTTACTTATAAAACAATTAATGGTTAAATAATTATCTAAAATTTTTAGGTCAAAGGATCATTTTGGTTCTAAATATATATTTTAATATTTATTTTGGTCCTTTATATTTTAAAATGTTCTCAAATATTATATCTCTCTTGTTTCAAGTTTGAATGTAATGAATCCAGAGTTACGAGTTACTCTTAACAAGTCTTTTGACTTGGAAATGAAACACGAGAGAAATATGACAAAATTCAATAGTTGAAGACCAAAATGAAATATTTTGTCAATATTTAAGACCATTTGAACATTTTGAATCATAAAGGATCAAAATGACCATTTGATCAAATTTTTATTACAAACAAATGATTGGTTTAAATGGTAAATAGTTTGATATAGCTTAAGTAAAGTTTCATATTCGAGATATTATAAATGTAGTTATCCTTATTGAGAGACTTTTCCATCATAGTCACTAGGTGCGCGATGCAAATCAAGTTCAAATTAGTATATCTTTTCATGCTTATACTATTATTAGAAGGAAAAGAACAAAATAAAGCCTCTTAAGGATGATTAGTGGATGTTGGGTGTACGATGATGAGAGTTTGAAATCTATTACCACTGATTAATTTCTATGACAAATTGTTTAGCGAGGAAAATTTTGGTTACATTAATCTTTTCCCTTTGTTAGGTGCCTTTAGTGTTGTGAATAGTGAAAAATTAAGGATGATTGAAAAAATGGTGTCTAAAGATGATAATAATGATATAAATGATGTATTCAGAGATAAACCAAGAAAAGAGAGGACGTATTCAGAGATAGTAATTTAACCAAATCCTGTTTTTGTATTCATCATTGCAAAATAAAGAACAAGAAAGAAAATATTATAATACCCTTAACCTTGAGTATTCTTCTTTAATATCTCAACTCTCTTTTTCTTCCTTTGTTTTTCGAAGAGCAAAAGAACCCCCAAACAACAAAACTCTAGCCTATTTATACCAAAAAACATCCCTCCACACTATTCTAAAACATAAAAAACGAAACATCATCCTCTTGTAGTCATTTCCTTCATCTGAGTGACTATCTTCCCTTGATTTCCGGCTTGAGTCAACACAAGACCCTCCATCCGAGGTTGCAAGCGGAGGCGTTTCCTTCTTGTGGCATGTTTAGAAGAAACGTGAAGGGAGATAGGAAAAACAGGGACCAAATCAAGCAAGGCGTGATGAAGAGCAAAACGTGATGGAGAGAGTGAAAAGGAAGGAGACTGCGGCTATGTGAGAGAATGAGAGAGAGTTGATGGATTAAGGTTTTTTCTTTAGATTAAAATGACACAATTAACCCTACTGAAAACCTACTCTCTCAAAACTGTCCATCCTTGCCTTCTTTATTTACACAATTTCCATTTTGTTCTCACTTCTCTTTTTTTTTTTTTTTTTNTTTTTTTTTCTTTTTTCTGAATATTTCATGATTTTTTTTTTGTTTTTTGTTTTTTGTTTTTATGTTTTTCTCATTTCTCTTTTTAGTCCACCCAAAGTTTTTCTAAGTTGCAAAAATGATCCGGACCAAATGGGGTGTTGACAACCTTCATTTTCATTTTCCCCCCATAATTATCAAAATCTCCAATTCATCTCTCTTACCCAAGGTTATTAAAACCGGACCGGACCGGCCGGTCCAACCGGGAATCGGGCACTAGTCCGGTCCGAGCCTCATCAAGAACCGGCCTTGCAGGGAACCAGTCAAAAACCGCCCAAACCGGTAAAACCGGAGTGAACCAGCGGTTTTGGAGGGTTCACCCGGTTCGACTTGTTGGGTTTAATAGGCTTCACAAAATCGTGAGTCAAGCCTGAGAGTGAGATTGGGAACGAGAAGAAGAAGAAGGGAGTGGGAGAGAGAGGAAATGGAATTAGGAGGAAGGTTGTGATTAGTGAAAAACGTAGAAGACGGTGATAGAAGGCGTGAAATAGCAGAGTCGGATGAGAGTATACATAACAATTTCTTCTGCTGAAGCTTGATGATGAAATAAAAATCCAAGCAAAGACAAGAATTGCAGATCGAAATCCAACGCCATCTCCATACATCGCCACAACAAGAAGGGAAGAGAAAAAAGAAGGGAAGAGAAAGAAAAGGTTGGGATTGAAAGAATAGTCCGTAGGCTTTTTTTGTTTTTTTGGTCAAAGAGGTGGTAGGTACTAGGTAGGCTTTAAAAGAGATGATGTTAATTAGGGTAAGCTGGCAAGCAATTCGAAAATGACAAAAAAGCATTGTACTTTCATGTTCTTTTTTTTAATTCAAAAAATTGAAAAAGAAGACAATGACAAAATGATAAAATATAGTTATTGTAAAAGTCTAAAGCAGGTGTTGGTGTCTTTTTTTTTTTATTTTTTTTTTATTTTGTTAGTTTATTGTTAATTAATATATTATTTATTAATTAATTTATTTATAAACGGTCCGACCCCGGTTGGACCATTGAACCTTGAACCGTTACTTCGGCCGGTTCAATGACCGGTCCGGTTTTAAGCTTGCTCTTACCTCATTTACCTCCTCCTCCTTTGTAGCTCAAGAAATACTTCAAAAATTTGCAATCATTGTCAATTATTTGACCAATCAATTCATATGAATTGATATTACATTATTGCATTAGCATAAAATCATGTCCACTTAAGGTAATATGAAAATTGAAATGATTTTGTCATGATGCAGTGGACTTTTGATACATCTTATTTGTTTTACATTTCTCTTGTATTATTTTTTAGGGTAAATTACAATGAAGCTCCTCATGATTTGGGGTAATCAGAGATCATGTCACTGTGATTTCTATCAAGATTTCACCCTCTTTTTAGAGATTTTCTTTCATTCAGTTTCTTGATTTATCTCAGAATATAATGAGAGAGGATCGCCTATAGTGCCCTTTGCCGCCAAATTTCCTGAAGTTCCTGTAGTATATAATCTCAATCGTCCATTTCATCTGATTCCTTCTCTTACCGCCATATTTTTCATCTCAGAAAAAATAAAACGCAGCGTTCATGTCCTACGAAGCAACCTTGATTACAAAGAGAGGTGAAGAGGTGAAATCGGCGAATCAACGGCGGTGAAGTAATTTCGAGTGGACTTCAAGACGGCTGTGAAGTATAAAATCCCCTTTCAGTACACGAAACGACACCATCTGTGGGGAAGGGCAAATGTGGAAATCATCGACGACAGCTAGAAAACCCACAGGAAAGGAATCAGACTCGGCGGGCACGTCCCTGTGGAAATATCCTCCGGCGGTGCACACAAGCTTGACGAATGCTATTGTGCACTCAGAAATGCAGCGACAAGATGAAGAGATGTGCAGAAGGCGTCGTTCTTGTCGAAGAAGAAAAAGTGAAGAATGACTGGGAGTGAAAAAGAAGAATACTGGGGCGCACTTCATGATGTGGTTTTAGAAATGAATAAGAGAAAAAAAAATTAAATCAAACGTGGACGAACAGGATTAGAAGATGTCAAATGGACGGATATGATGCCTCACTACAGGACCTACAGTGAAAATGGTGGGAAAAGGCACTACAGATGATCCTCTCTCGAATATAATAGTCCTTGATTTATCGTGAAATCCCCAACTTCTTTCATTCAAAAACTGATTTCTTGGCTAAATATATCTCAATTCTTCACCATCTCCCTTTGCACGCCACTCATAAAAAATGTCAACTTTGTTTTCTCTTCTTCCTTGAAGTGTAGTTGTGCAAGACAAGTCCTGTACTTTGGTGTAACTCTTTAAACTCCTAGCAAGATATGTTATATATATTTCATTGAGAAAATCTTATCATAATCTCATATTTCTTGATTGATATCAAAATCTTGTTATGTTTTTTTAACTTTCATTTAGATGCTAGGAGAAGAACAACCTTCACGTGGAACTTCATCCATTAGATGTTCTAACAGAAAGCAAAAGTACATGGCCTTATAAGATTAACAACTTTTTCAAGGACAACAAACTTTATCGACATGGCAAGTTTGATGGAGATTGTGCCCTAGGGCCAATCATTTTATTTATGTGTTATTTGAACATATGTATTTTTGATTAATTTATAGAGATAAATTATGTTGTTATCATATTATTAGCGTGTTTACTATGATAGCGTCCTTGATTAATTATAAGATAATTAATCTAAAACTGTCCCTGGTCGATCATTCACGTGGGAACGTAAATGAACTAAGACCAGCATGACCTCGGTGTATAGAGATACATGCACTAGATGCTTCTCGAGAG
>QANZ01028732.1:0-49809 GCA_003254925.1 Chamaecrista fasciculata | reverse complement strand
GCATCTATAGAGATTGAAAAATCGCCAATCCCAATTAGTCTTGATAATCAAGAACACTTCTTGATTATTCAAGAACCATAGATATAGTTCCCGTTTTCACTTGGAAAGAAGTGAAGGAGGCTAGCACCTAGGCATCTGCCAAACTGCTCGTGTGGATTACTGGTAGAGGAAGGACACTCTGTGGACTTCTCAAATTCGCGAATACGACAAGTCACCGATCAAAACTAGGTAAACATCTTTCCTAAAACTGGTATAAACATAGTTAGTGGATCCTGGAAGGAATCACAGAGTTAGTTTTTTTATTACGTTTTAGTCCCTGGAAAAATTTTTATTTTTCCCTTCCGCTGCGCTCCCTCTGTGATTTCCCAACAAAGTTAATCAATATGCTCCTTGGATTCTTGTCCAAGGGCAACAACCTCCATCATGGATGTTTCCTCAAAATACTAATTGAATCTATCCAATTAATGTTTTGATGAGTGATTTGTGATTTGTGAGAAATGGTTTTAGTAAGTGTGAGATTGTTGTTCGATGGCTGAAGGATCAAAATGTTCAACTGCGAAAACGTGTGTTTTGGCATATGGGCATTTTTTTAGTTATTAAGATGATGTGGCGAAAATTACACAGGTGAGACTCTGTTTTTATGTTTTCAATTTAACTTGTGCTAACATGGCAATTAACGTGTCACGTCAGCACTTAACGCTCTCAGTCAGTTAACTATCTTGCCACTTCAACTATTTTGGGACGGCTGAATGACGAAAGGACCAGATTGTAATGAGTGAGTATAATTCAAGGACCAATTCATCTATTTCATTAATTCAAAGACTAAAGGCAAAACGTCTGTATAATTCAAGAATCCTTTTCTTTTTAGCCTTTTTATTATAAGCAAAATTGTCTCTTTTCTTAAAAATAAAACTACATAAATTAAGAGAAAGCATCTAAAAAGTACTTTGCTAGTTCATTTTTCCATCAATACAAAAAGGTAAAAATTGCCAAAAATTCCCAATAATCAAAGTTTAATTGCAAATCAGCCCAAAGTAATGTGAAAAATTACTAAACAGTTCTAACTATGTAGAGGTAATTGCAGGACAGTCCTAAACAGTCCAAAAAATAGTAAACAAAATCTAAAACATGAAGAAATAATTACAAAACAGTCTTAAATTGTGCAAAAAATAGCAAAACAGTCCCATATATGCAGAGTTTATTGCAGAACGGTCATAAATTGTCTAAAAAATAGCAAAACATTCCCAAACATGCAGAGTTAATTGCGAACCAGTCCTAAACTGTCTTTAAAATAGTAAAACAGTCCCAAAGGCGCAAAATTTATTGCAAACCAGTCCTAAAACATGCATAAATCATTATAGAACGGCCCCAAGAACTTGCAAAAAAGTACAGAATAGTCCTAAAAACATATAAGAAATTACAAAAAGTTTCCGAAAAAACAAACTCAAGAATAATGAACATTTTTAAACATCATAGATAAACCAAGAAAATAGAGGACATATTCAGAGATAGTAATTTAACCATATCCTGTTTTTGTATTCATCATTGCAAAATAAAGAACAAGAAAGAAAATATTATAATACACTTAACCTTGAGTATTCTTCTTTAATATCTCAACTCTCTTTTTCTTCCTCTTTTTTTCGAAGAGAAAATGAACCCCCAAACAACAAAACTCTCACCTATTTATACGAAAAAACATCCCTTCCCACTAGTCTAAAACATAAAAAACGAAACATCATCCTCTTGTAGTCATTTCCTTCATCTGAGTGACTATCTTCCCTTGATTTCCGGCTTGAGTCAACACAAGACCCTCCATCCGAGGTTGCAAGCGGAGGCGCTTCCTTCTTGTGGCATGTTTAGAAGAAACGTGAAGGGAGATAGGCTTGAGTCAACACAAGACCCTTGATGCAGACACCCGTCGTAAGGTGTCAAACAAATCAAATTAATAATACTTGAGCCTCACAAGTATTACTATATTTATTAGAATATAGTATAGATGCTAACCCAAGGTCGGATCTCTTGCGAAACTTCGTGGTTAAAGATAACTATTATTTATATGAATATCTATGAACTTAAGTGAGACTATAAAGATAAATATAAGAATAATAATATAAACGATGAACGAACAATAATATAAAGATATCCTAGAGAATAATCATGAATTCCACCATCATAGTTCATAAAGATACAAGATTGAAGTATCACTTTAATTATGTCACAAACCATATTCAAAGGTATTACTGAAACTTCGAATATAATAACTAAGAACAATGGCGAAAGATATAAGATTATGATAGATCACTCAACCAAAACTGGGGGATATGAGCATTTGTCAAGGCTCTTCAAGGAAATCTCTATTATTGTCGTATCGGAACAATAAACAAATATAAGCAATAAAGAACAATCCTAATTATACTTTCTAAGATAGATAGAACAGCCTTAAGTAAACCAACCATGTGAATAACATGTTTAAAGAGCAACCTTTATTAATCTTAAAAGAGATAGACTCCAGGAATACCAACAATTATCCCTAATAATCTGATAATTGTAACTTAAAATAAATACCTAAATCTAAGAACAATTAACTAACATAATTAAACTACAACTCCCTGGATTATGAAGAATGATGAACTCCGGCTTCCTTCAGATTCTTCTCTAGGATATTAGACGTTTAGGCTCTCATCATGGAGACCTATTGATGGCTACTGCCTCTTTATTATATTCTGCCTCCAGTTGAGGTGCTGGGGCTTTTGGCGATGATTTGAGCGTTGAATGACGAGCACTATTTATAAGCGTGATAGTAAACTTGGGCCGCAAGTTAAGGAACAAATTTGGCCTTGTGCCGTCACTTGTGGCGGCGGCCCATATGGCGGCACAAAATATATTCGTCGAATATTCCGCTAATATCTTGTTATCTTGAATCCTGGCCGTCCAAATCTTATCTTTCAACCATTAACTTACGTGTGCCATGGGAATTCCTTGTTAGACCGGCGGCCCAAGCAACAACTCATCCTATTTTTACGCTGAAGGTTACTTTTTTATGTCATACGCTTCTCGGAGTCTTATGCCGCGAGAAGTCCTATTTTGGGCCGGCGGCCCACAAGAGTATCTTGTGCTTTTTGATATCTTCTTGTTGATTCTGGATGATTCCATTTGGTTAGACCCTGTTTGGATATCTGAAACACTGAAAACCCATTAAATAGCACTTATTTATAAAATACAATAAATAAACGCTAATTAATCTATTTTATCCAATTTATTACGTCATACCTTTGTGCAACCCTTAGCATATTAATTGATCTAATTACAATATATTATTGTTATAAACACATGAAAAGAAGGCCAAATAACATGTTCATATTTGGGCTGATCAGTCCATCCGCGGTTGCAAGCGGAGGCGCTTCCTTCTTGTGGCATGTTGAGAAGAAACGTGAAGGGAGATAGGTAAAACTGAGACCAAATCAAGCAAGGCATGATGAAGAGCAAAACATGATGAAGAGAGTGAAAAGGAAGGAGACTGCGACTATGTGAGAGAATGAGAGACTTGATGGATTAAGTTTTTTTCTTTAGAGTAAAATGACACAATTAACCCTACTGAAAACATACTCTCTCAAAACTGCCCCTCCTTGCCTTCTTTATTTACACAATTGCCATTTTGTTCTCACTTCTCTTTTTTTTTTCTTTTTTCTAAATATTTCATGATTTTTTTATGCCTTTCTCATTTCTCTTTTTAGTCCACCCAAAGTTTTTCTAAGTTGCAAAAATAATCCGAACCAAATGGGGTGTTCATAACCTTCATTTCCATTTCCCCCCAATAATTATCAAAATCCCCAATTCAACTCTCTGACTTCCTTTACCTCCTCTTCCTCCTCCTCCTATGTAGCTCAAGCTATACTTCAAAAATTTGCAATCCTTGTCAATTATTTGACCAATCAATTCATATGAATTGATATTACACTATTACATCAGCATAAAATCATGTCCATTTAAGGTAATATGAAAATTGAAATGATTTTGTCATGATGCAATGGACTTTTGATACATCTTATTTATTTTACATTTCTCTTGTATTATTTTTTACGGTAAATTACAATGAAGCTCCTCATGATTTAGGGTAATTAGAGATCATGTCACTGTGATTTTTAGCAAGATATCACCCCTTTGTTAGAGATTTTTTTTCATTTAGTTTCTTGATTTATCTAAGAATATAATGAGAGAGGATCGACTATAGTGCCCTTTTTCACCAAATTTCCTGAAGTTCCTGTAGTATATAATCTCAATCGTCCATTTCATCTGATTCCTTCTCTTGCTGCCACATTTTTCATCTCAGCCAAAAATAAAACGCAATGTTCTTGTCCTACGAAGCAACCTTGATTACAAAGAGAGGTGAAGAGGCGAAATCGGCAAATCAACGACGGTGAAGTAATTCCAGGTAGATTTCAAGATGGCTATGAAGTATAAAATCCCCCTTTAGTACACGAAACGACATCATCTGTGGGGAAGATCAAATGTGGAAATCGACAACGACGGCTAGAAAACCCATCGGAAAGGAATCAGACTCGGCGGGCACGTCCTTGTGGAAATCTCCTTTTGGCGGCGCACACAAGCTTCCCGGATGCTATTGTGCGCTCAGAAATGCAGCGACAAGATGAAGAGATGTGCAGAAGGCGTCATTTTTGTCAAAGAAGAAAAAGTGAAGAATGACCGAGAGTAAATAAGAATACTGAGCTCACTTCATGATGTGGTTTTAGAAAGGAATAAGAGAAAAAAAATTAAATAAAACATGGACGAACAGGATTAGAAGATGTCAAATGGACAGATATGATGCCTCACTACAGGACCTACAGTGAAAATGGTGGGAAAAGGCACTACAGATGATCCTCTCTCGAATATAATAGTCCTTGATTCATCTTGAAATCCCCAACTTCTTTCATTGAAAAACTGATTTCTTGGATATATCTCAATTCTTCACCATCTCCCTTTGCACGCCAATCCGAGGTTGCAAGCAGAGGCGCTTCCTTTTTGTGGCATGCACAGAAGAAACGTGAAGGGAGATAGGCAAAACATGGACCAAATCAAGCAAGGCGTGATGAAGAGCAAAACATGATGGAGAGAGTGAAAAGGAAGGAGATTGCGGCTATGTGAGAGAATGAGAGAGTTGATGGATTAAGGTTTTTTCTTTAGAGTAAAATGACACAATTAACCCTACTAAAAACCTACTCTCTCAAAACTGCCCCTCCTTGCCTTTTTTATTTACACAATTGCCATTTTGTTCTCACTTCTCTTTTTTTTTTTTTCTTTTTTCTGAATATTTCATGATTTTTGTTTTTTTATGCTTTTCACATTTCTCCTTTTAGTCCACCCAAAGTTTTTCTAAGTTGCAAAAATGATCCGGACCAAATGGGGTGTTCACAACCTTCATTTTCATTTTCCCCCAATAATTATCAAAATCCCCAATTCAACTGACTTACCTCCTTTACCTCCTTCTCCTCCTCCTCCTATGTAGCTCAAGCTATACTTCAAAAATTTGCAATCCTTGTCAATTGTTTGACTAATCAATTCATATGAATTGATATTACACTATTGCATTAGCATAAAATCATGTCCATTCAAGGTGATATGAAAATTGAAATGATTTTGTCATGATGCAGTGGACTTTTGATACATCTTATTTGTTTTACATTTCTCTTGTATTATTTTTTTAGGGTAAATTGCAATGAAGCTTCTCATGATTTGGGGCAATCAGAGGTCATTTCACTGTGATTTTTATCAAGATTCCACCCTCTTTTTAGAGATTTTCTTTCATTCAGTTTCTTGATTTATCTCAGAATATAATGAGAGAGGATCGACTATAGTGCCATTTGCCGCCAAATTTCCTGAAGTTCCTATAGTATATAATCTCAATCGTCCATTTCATCTGATTTCTTCTCTTGCTGCCACGTTTTTCATCTCAACAAAAAATAAAACGCAGCGGTCATGTCCTACGAAGCAACCTTGATTACAAAGAGAGGTGAAGAGGCGAAATCGGCGAATCAACGGTGGTGAAGTAATTTCGAGTGGACTTCAAGACGGCTATGAAGTATGAAATCCCCTTTTAGTACACGAAACGACACCATCTGTGGGGAAGGGCAAATGTGGAAATCGGCGACGACGACTAGAAAACCCACAGGAAAGGAATCAAACTCGGCGGGCACGTCCTTGTGGAAATATCCTCCGACGGTGCACACAAGCTTGACGAATGCTATTGTGCACTCAGAAATGCAGCGACAAGATGAAGAGATGTGCAGAAGGCGTCGTTCTTGTCAAAGAAGAAAAAGTGAAGAATGATTGGGAGTGAAAAAGAAGAATACTGGGGCGCACTTCATGATGTGGTTTTAGAAATGAATAAGAGAAAAAAAAAATTAAATCAAACGTGGACGAACATGATTAGAAGATGTCAAATGGACGGATATGATGCCTCACTACAGGACCTACAGTGGAAATGGTGGGAAAAGGCACTACAGATGATCCTCTCTCGAATATAATAGTCCTTGATTTATCTTGAAATCCCCAACTTCTTTCATTCAAAAACTGATTTCTTGGCTAAATATATCTCAATTCTTCACCATCTCCCTTTGCACGCCACTCATAAAAAATGTCAACTTTGTTTTCTCTTCTTCCTTGAAGTGTAGTTGTGCAAGACAAGTCCTGTACTTTGGTGTAACTCTTTAAACTCCTAGCAAGATATGTTATATATATTTCATTGAGAAAATCTTATCATAATCTCATATTTCTTGATTGATATCAAAATCTTATTATGTTTTTTTAACTTTCATTTAGATGCCAGGAGAAGAACAACCTTCACGTGGAACTTCATCCATTAGATGTTCTAACAGAAAGCAAAAGTACATGGCCTAGCAAGATTAACAACTTTTTCAAGGACAACAAACTTTACCAACATGGCAAAATAATCAATATGCTCCCTGGATTCTTGTCCAAGGGCAACAACCTCCATCATGGATGTTTGCTCAAAATACTAATTGGTAGTCACTCACCATACATCCAAAAATTAACTAATTTCTCAAAGAGCTTCTGAATCACCTAACCAAGCTAGGTCACGTATTCCTTATGGGGAAATAGCTCCAAAGTAATGATTTAGTTTTTAATTATGTAGCTGGGAAGGGCTTTGAGCTCTTTTGAGGATATGTGCTAGAGTTCATGAATTTTTGGGTGCTGCTTCGGTTTCTAAGGTTGTTGATAGAAGCAACTTGAAGCATGGATAGGTTGGTTGTGTTTCTCCCAAAGAGGATTGGGTTAAACTTAATGTTGATGGATCTTGTGAGAATGGTTGTAGATATGGATGTGGTGGAGTGGTTTGGGACTATGCTGGTAGATGACTTTGTGGGGGCATTTGTAGTGTACTTGTTTCTGAATTGTGATGAAATCGAATTGCAAGTTAGATAACTCAACAATCTCAACAAATTGCAAGAGAATAATCACAAAATCACTATAATCATAATAACTCAAAGCAAAAACAAGTAAAAAATATGTAGCTCAAATGTGAAACATATCTAGTTCAAACAAGCACTACCTTTTTTTAATCAAAAGTAAAGTATTACTATTGCCAGCAAATTATTAATGAGCTAATTATATCACATATGGTAAAAAGTGAATACATTTATTATATTATATTGTTCAGTTCAACAATGTAAAGTATAAAAAAAATTGTATATATAAATTTTTTTTTGGTAAAACAAAATTCATTAATAAATTGTTGCTCTTCTTTTTTTATTTAGTTTATATATTGTTTGACACAAAGTTGTACCTTACTTTCTTTTTGTGCTACTGAACCGTGGCATCAAAATTTTGCATTATATGGTATATTCGGCAATGTTATTGTTCCATTGGAAGTAGGTAGAAATTAATTTACTACTAATAAATTCAATAGAAACAAAAATTGTGACAAAGGAAATACCTACCAGAATAAATAGCATCAATTTGGTAGTAAGATTTACTACTACAATTCCTTAAATTTCTATTATTTTTTAGATTGAAATTTTGAGTCATTTTTGAAGTGGCATATGATTTTTTTTTTTACCACAAAACAAAGAATAAATAATTTGTCACTTATGCTGAAAAAGGGCCATTGAGATTTTACTAATTTTCTATTTAAAATTATAAGTATCATTTGGAAGTCGAGCCAGGTTATAATTGATATTTTATTTACTCCAAAGAAATGATTTCGTTTTTAATGTCGTGATTGGGAAGTTCATAAATTTTTGGGTGCTACTTTAGATTCTAAAGCTATTGATAGAAGGAACTTGAAGCATGGGTAAGTTGGTTGTGTTTTTCCCAAAGAGGATTGGGTTAAGGTTAATGTTGATGGCTCTTGTGTCAATGGTTGTAAATCTGAATGTGGTGGAGCGGTCATGGACTATGCTGATAGATGGCTTTGTGGTATTTCTAGGAATATTGGCATTTATTTGTAGTGTGCTTGTTTCTGAATTGTGGTGAAATCGATTTGCAAATTAGATAACTCAACAATCTCAACAAATTGCAAGAGAATAATCATAAAATCACTATAATCATAACAACTCAAACCAAGTATAAAAAAAATATATAGCTAAAATGTGAAACATATCTAGTTCAAACAAGAAAAATCATATTTACATAAAAAAATTATTAACATCTAAACCAAGAGACGAAATCCCTAATGAAACTATGATAAAAGTGTTATAAAATATCCCTATTTGATGAACTGGGCTCTAGCTTCCTTCTTAAGTTTTAGTCCCTCAGCATGACAACATTTCTTTGTTTCTTTGTGCTTTGGTCCCTTATGCAAATTCAGCATCTCTTGGCCCTTTTACTTTTGATTCCTCCAAAAATAGGTTTCAACTAAACTTGGAAATGCAACAAAAGCTAATATAATATCTCAAATTCACAAGATAATTAGAATATTATCTCGAATTCAACTAAATTAGAATGTTCTCTAATTATATTGTGAATTCGAGATATTATATTATCTTGTCTAATAGGCTTCAACTAAACTTCAACACTTATTTGTTTCTTTGTGTTTTGGTCCCTTTTATTAGAATTGTCCAATATAATATCTGTTTAGCCAATCTCTCAGCATGCAAATTCAGCATCACAAATTTAAACACTAAACAGATCGATTGGCTATCAATCACAAGCATATCCAAACTATCATAATTAGAGGCTAAATTGTAATTAAGCTCATAAAACTTCAAAAAAATACTATTAGAAGCCACTAAAAAACATGGTACAAATTGGTCTGACCAATGAGTTTAGGGAGGCTAATAGAGTTATTGCTTTATTGCTAACATTGTTTATATAGTTGTGATTTGGGGTTATTTGTTTTTAATGATCCGCCACCTTTGTGTAGAGATATTCTTAGAGAGGATATAGGAAGGATATGACTGTGTTTGTTTTGTTACGTAGGTTTTTTGTTTGGAGTTGGCTTTTGTGAGCTTGGTGGGTTGATTTTTTTTTTTTTTATTCAGAATAAAATGTTGTAATTAAAAAAAATCGTCGTACCCAAGAAAAATAGGTTTGTAAAATCTCTAATATGACACAGTCATTCTAATATTTTAAAAACTTTTCATATCCGAAATCAAGAATCAAACGTTATTTTGTATGAGATGCTTTTTGCATTGTTGTCAGAACTGGACAGGATCGGACGGTTCGACCGGTCTGACCGCCAACCGAATGTGAAAGCGAGTGGGTTCGACCAAAAAAACCAAACTGTCGGTTCGACCGGTTTTAACCGGACAAAAACGGCGAACCGGGGTCGAACCGCTGGACCGAACTGGCGGTCCAACTATTTTTTTTTTGTTTTTTATAAATCTCAATTTTTTTTGCTTTTGCTCTCTATTCATTTTCTTATTTGGTCATCTTCTTCTATTTTGTGTTGAACTTGAAATTTGAGGGTCGAAATGTTAAATTTAATTAACTATTATGAATTTATGACTTATTAGATCTTGTTTAAGATACATTAAGTCCATTCACTTGCTTGAAAAAATGCATTTAATCTATAATCTTTAGTAGTGGAGAGAAAAATTATATTATTTAGATGAAAAAATGTATTTAGTAATAAATTACATGCATCTCTTAAACCACAAACAAAAAATATATAGTTCAGACCGTGAACCGAATGCTTATCCGAGTCTCTATCCGGTTCGGTTTTGACAACACTGGCTTTTTGTTACTTTTACTTATATTCAACTTTAATTATTTTTTTATTGGCAAAAAAAAAAACTTTAATTATTTTTTAACTCGCATTTATAGTTTGATTAATAATTATATTATATATAATGAATATTGTATTTTATGAAATATAAAATATATAACTATACATAATATAATATAGAGAACTATCTTATTTTTTTTCCTTAAACTCATATTATCTCTCAAATTTATATAGTATATAGTATATAATATATATTATTGACAATTTTCTTTTGCAATATAATAGTGTAGACAGTAGATATACATTTTATAATAATATATATATATTATTTTAAAAACATAATGCATATACATATTATTCGGGTCAAATTTTTGAACCGAACTTGAAAAAAAACCCGAGCTTAGCCCATGTAGTATTAACTTTTAAAATTTGAGCCTTTTTTTTTTATTCAAACTTTTTTCAGGCCAACATTGTACTTTTGTTGAACTAGAGGAACTTTGAGGTTCATGTTCAAATTTATTGGTAATTGCTCACATAGCTCACAATTTTGTCCATCATGCAGAATTCATGATCACTTGATGCCCAAAGCCTCAAATTGAGTAACCAACCTTTGAGATTCATGATATACAAATTTCAAAGCATCCCGAAACTCTTGGAAGTACCCAATCTCACATCTCTCCAAAACCTGAAGCTATAAATATTCCTTTTCAAATACCTCACCAAACAAGTTATTTTCTTTAAATATTCTGCCCTAATTTGGTAAACGACTTCAAACATCATTCATCATTGCATATAAACAATTTGAACCTCACTTGTTTTTCTCAACATTATCAAAAGCCAAAAGGGGTCACAAATCTGAAACTATTCAGCTTGAAAATAAGTTTGTTGTCCTCCATTATACTAGCACGTTTCGTTAGAAATGGTGTTCAGAATTTCATCTTTGTTTGATAGTGGTTGATGAAAATAAGATTTGTAAGACAATACCAAAGAGTTATTTTCTAAACATTGAGTTTGAATAGGTTAATTACTAATATAAATTATAAACACTTTATTTTGAAAGTGTCACTATACTAGATATAGAAACTTTAACATAACAAACAATAGAAACTAATAACATATTATGAATAAATATTATAATTTATAAAATACACTTTGACCTTGTATTATAATTTTAGAATTTGATGTGGTAATATTTGCATATTCGTGCCAACGTCCATGTTTTATAGACTGAAATCAAGATGTAGATACAAATTTGTCCGGGCTAGATTTGAAAGACACTTCAAAGAAAAAGGTGAAAAAAAAAAAGCCAGACAGATCGTGTAGAATAAAGCTTAGCTTCAAAATCAGCGAATAGGCAGGTTCTAATTTCTAAAGTCTAAACGTTGCTTTCACAAGTGCGGCAGCCTCAAATTAATCAAATATAAGTCAACCATCAAAATTCAAAACAGCGAACCAAATTTTAAAGGGTCTTTAATTTGTTTAGATATTTTCAACGAGGAAAAATTATGACAATATAAAATTTGAAACAAATGGCAAATTCAATATGTATAAAATTCTACAAATGAAACAATCAGTCAAGTGGTGAGAAAAATAAAAAAAGAAAACTAAAATGGCCAGTGTGCAAAGGCATGCACCCAACTCTTACACCATACATTTCTCTACTATGCATTCTCTCTACACAAGACTATAGAATATCAAATAAACAAATCTATAATGTTCATAACCAAGCAAATATATAGAATTACGAAAGCCCCACCGTGATAATCCTATACGATTGAGAAGAATCATTTACCACAATTGAAACCATGACACACAGAAAATACAATAATGAGAATCAAGGCAATTATGACACCCAAAACTATTAGCTTTATCTTCATGTTTGCCAACCACATCTTTCTCCTCATTTGTGTTCCTTGCGTTCTAAAATCCTGTGCCTGCAAAGTCATACCCATTGATGCGTCATATGGTCAATTCTAGCACCATAAACAAATCTTCAAAGCAAAGACATGTAGCTGAAGTTAAAAAATTAGTTAACTATAAAAGTTAGTTTTCCTAGCTCGGTTTCAAATAAATTTGCTTTCTAAGTTTACCTGATAGCGAAGGTTCTCAGTTTTATCTACCAAAACCTCAATCTTCTCTCCACGATCAAGAACCTGCAGATAATGTATCATAATACAAAAACAGAGCCACCTATTAGATTAACTCTTCCAATCTTATGAACACACCACATGTATAAACAACTTCCCCAAACCTGCCAGTTCTTCTCAAATCTCAACCAAAAGAATACCATGGAAACTTCATATATAACTATTTTCACAAAGAATATATAGAAGACAAGCCCTCCAACCTTCTCTCTCTCACACTTTATACACACACAGCACACACAAAAGTAAGTATATGTGACATACCTTCTCAATATTTTCCATCATAACCTCTTTCACTTCAGAAACCTGAGCTTTTACTTTTGCGAGTTTGCTAACCTCTTCTGGATGATCTACACAATACTGCATATGCTCCTTCAACTTGGGTCTACACCATAAATGGCATAAACGCTTAATATTAATTCAATTCAAGCAGGAAGGCAGATTGTTTTATATAATATTGAAATTCGAAATAAAAATCAGTACCCAAATTCTCGGTTAAGGCTTTTAGCAGCTGCTGTTGTAGCTTTCCCTCCACCATATCTCTTGGAAAAATCCTCTTTGATGCGTTCAAGGAAGGCCAAAGGAATCTGACGACCAGCAGATTCTACTGCCACTACACAATAAGCTAAAAAAAACAATACACAGAGTTAATCAAACTAATAACATTATGAGTTTAAAAGGAAAAAGAAAACAGGAGACATACATTAAAACATAAAACTACAACAAAGTCAAGCATTAAAAATAAAGCCACAATCAGGACATTCAACAACATAGAACAACACACAGGTTTTCTCTTAAATAAGAAGAATTATTCTTCTTAACGCTTCAAATTGCAGCTAAATCTGCTCAAAAGCACACAACTTGTCTTATAATATAATCTTACAAAGTCAGGCTAAGTGTTTTAGTCATCTTAAACTCAACATAATTTAGCTCATAATAATCAGCCAAGGTGTCCAGAACAATGGCCCAAAAAGGACTAGCCCCCTTATCCCCCCTTTTCTTCTTTTTCTTCTGGTCATTGTGATTGAACATGCTTCTTTGGCTGAATGCAATTCCAAATCGGAAAGACTAAACTACAGTCTCTCTATTATGGAAGGCACTGACACACATTAGTTTGATCAGATAAACATCCATGCATAACGGAAATAATTATTGCCTTTTCAATACTATAGTGCACAATTTCCTCTCATCTAACTGCTCGGAAAGTGCTCATTCAGCGTGACTAGGGTCCAAGAGTTGCTCCAAAATTACAGGTAGAGCATCTATAATTAAGAGCTTCCACTGATACAAATTATCCACATAGATATTTAGAAACGATTAATTTCCTACATAAACTGATGCTTCATCCATTCCAATAAACTTAAAATCTTCTATTAGCAAAACAGTTTAACAGAATTAAAGCAAAATATAACTGGATTTAATGAAATACTGCTGCTCGCTTTATTATTTTTGGTTTAGCAATGAAGTAAGTCAGCATATACTTGTGCGCAATTAAAAAATGTATGACTGTTCATCTACACATTTAAATCCATAGGACCGAACTGACTAATAAAGCTCGATAAATTCCCAGCACGGTTCATTTCTTCCATTCTCACCATGCGAATATTACGATCGCACAGAATGTACAACAGATCCATTCAACTGAAACACCTCCCTATTTCTTTCCCGAAAAGTTAATCTCTGACTTACCACTTAACAATTTAAGCAAACAAGACACATCGCCAACAACTTGACCATTAAAAATAAGGTCAAACTAACCAAATCAAGCAACAAACAGCGATCAAAAAGCAGCAGCAAGACACAGATCAGAAATAGGAATCAAACAAACACGAAGAAGAAAGATCAACTGATCATCAAAGATCAAAAGGAAGGAGAGAAGGAGAAGGTAAATGAAATAAATTACTAAATCCATTATCGGCGAGGTAGTTGAAGGTGTGACCGTCGCAGTTGTAGGTGAATTTGCTGTTGGTAGCAGGGAGCTTCTGGAGGCACTGCAAGGCTATGCTGGTGAAGTTGCCGGAGAAGTCAGTGTGCTCGGCGAGGATCACGGTGCCTCGCGCCACAAAGCTGTAGATCAACGATTGCTGACCCATCGGAACCAAAATCACGCGACGGATTCAGAGAGAAAACCAAAGGTTTTGGAAGATGAAGAGAGAGAGAGAGAGAGAGAGAGAGAGAGAGAGATTTTGAGAAGAAGAAGAAGAAGGTCGTCAACTATGGGGTTAAATGGGAAATTTAGGAGGCTAGAAAAAAAAGATTTCAAAGAAGCGTGTATGTGGATTCTAAGTGGATTTTTCTGCCCTCGGGATTTTGGGTTATTTACGAAAACGCCACGCCGTAGTGTGTGTGTTGTTTTCAAATTTGAAAGGAGAAATTAATTATCCATATAGTTCAGCTAGAAAGAAAGGAGCAATTGGAAATTAAAGATTAAACTAATAATTTAGTTACTAAAAGATTATTGAGTTAACAATTCGGTCTTTGAAAAATTGAAATATACATATTAGTTCCTAAAAGATCAATACGGTATATTATTTAGTCCTTTTTAAGGGCTAATTAGTATATTATTTTGATATTTTAGAGACTAAAGCATATACATTTTTTTTATCTTTCAGAAACTAAATGTGTATTTTAATTTTGAGGGATTGAGTTGTTAGCTTCGTGCTCTTTCAAGGATTAAATTGTTAATTTACTCAAAATTAAATGATAACAATAAAAACCTTCTGTTTTTGCCTAAAATTGTATGTTTTTTGTTAATTAGTTTTTTTTTTCTGATAAAAAAACTTAAAGTAAAATCTTTAATATCTTATTATTTGGTTCATCAATAAAAGGATAACTTGTAACTTTTTAAGGCCAATGAGTAAATTTGGTATCATATTTTTGCAAAATATTTCAATTTGGTCTCATATCATTTTTTATCTCATATCTTCTGGTCAGATTGCAGAATTGGTCTCATATATTTGGGTCATGGTGGAACTAATAGTGGAACAATTTGTAAAGATATGAGATCAATTTTGCACCTAATCCAAAGATATAAGACCAAATGGGATCTGACCCAAAAATATGAGACTAAATCTGCAACAACAAAAAATATGAGACCAAATTGGGATCTCATCTAAAGATATGAGACCAAAAGTGCAACAAAAAAATATACGAGACCAAATTGAGAACTAAAACGAAAGATGGGGCAAAATGTGCACTTTCACCTTTTTTAAATATTTTCTACACATTTGCTTTATTATAATTTGTTAATATTTATTCAAAAACTTGTCATCACTTACTTTATTTTTATTTATGGATTTAATCAAAGAAAATGTAAAGAATTTGAAAAAAAAATAATAATTTTGTCTTTATAAATTATAACTCTTTTGAAACACTTTCTGTTTTTATAAATGTTGGAGTTTTTATTATTTAATACTTAAAATTTTCAATAAACATTGTTTAGAGTTATCAAAACTTATAAGGTTAAAATACTTATGACCTCCCTAAACTTTAAATCATGTGTGTTTTACCCCCTAGACCTAGAGTTTAATATTGTATAAAATTATCTCTGAATTTTTCATATTGTACGGTAGACCCATTTCTGTCAAGTCTCAATTAAGCAACTTAATAGAAATAGAAGATCAACATTCTAAATGGCAAAAAAATAACTTACAAATATGTTAAATAGAAGCATATCTTTTTTATGGAAAACTAAGGCTCAGTTCGTTTGCGCTTATAATAAAATCTTCTCTGATTATAATCAGAGTATGATTATAATCAAAGTTGATTATTTGTGTATTGGTGTTTGGATGAAAGTTGATTATTTAGTGTGAAATTATTGAAATGGGTATGTAATGATTGTGGTTGGTAAATAGAAGGGTAAGGAAATTGATAAATTTTATAGGGGTAGAAATGGAAGAAAAAGTTGGAAAAAGTAAAAAAAAGTAAGATGTGATTTGATTATAATCAAAGTGTGTTTGGATGTGATTGTTGCTTATAGAAAAATCAAATTATGTCACTGTTTGCCTTGGAAAGCGTGAAAATATGATTATAATCATGTGCAACTTTGGAGGTGATTATTTTGTTTGGTCTACCGAACTAATTTTGCCTATGAAATGGTCGACTAATAAGGACTAAAGTGTACCAATCAGGCCTGATATTCGGTGGATCACCTAAAACAATGGTCCACTGTTTCGCACTATATGAGAGAGAATAAAAAAAGAAGCAGACCCGAAAAAACTCTTCATTTTAGCATAATTTCACTTTCCATCTCGTCTCCTCTCTCACATTCTCTCACTCTCTCTCTTTCGCCATGACCATGGACTCTCTCTCTCTCTCTCTCTCTCTCTCTCTCTCTCGATTCCGCCATGAACGCACGCTCTCTCTCTCGGTTCCGCCATGTATGTGGCATCACAGCTCGTCTACTGCGGCATCACAACTCGCTGCTAATCTCAACGGAGGCAGCGGCAGCATCGACGACGTCAGCTACTCCTCACCGGTCGCATCCTTCCTCCGCCTCAGCCTCGGCACGGCGAAAGATTTCGGCCTTCAATTGAAGAACGATGCAGTATAGTGAATTGAATTATTGAAACCAGAGAGGGATTTTGCAGAAATTGGAGTGGAAATGATGGTGGAGATGTATGGAAGTTAGAGTTTTGGATATTAAAATGAACACGACTGCAACAGAGAGAGAGAGAGAGGGGGGAGGAACGCTTGCTTTGGAATCGAAAGAGAGAGAAAAATGTTATTTAATGCTAAAATATCAATTTGAACCCTAAACTATTTGGCCAAAATAACAATTTAATCCAACATAATAATAAGTAATTACAACATGGCCCAATATTAAGGTAAATGACCATTCTACCCTTTATGATTATAATCAGAGCGAAAACGAACTGGGCCTAAATATTGTTTGACAAATAAGTATGCTTTATAACTTTAAAACAAATAACAAAACAATCTCCAACAATATCTATCCCTTGCTTAGTTACGATTGAATTCTTTAGAGTTATCTTCTATACATCTCTTGTAGATTTAGATAGAAAAAGGGAAAGGAAAAAAAAACAGATAGACAAAGAAAATATGAGCCCTACACATTTATTATTTCATAATATCCATATTTTTTTCTCTCTCTTTCTCTTCCTTTATCTCTCTAAATTCATAAGAAGTGAAAGAAAAGAACTCTAGAAGACCAAATTCCTACTCTATCACCATTTCCACCCGTGGTTTCATCTTTATAACACTTTGGGCAAAAGTACTAATTTTGTCTTCAAACTTTATACCAACTGTCAATTTTGTCCCCAATCTATTTTTGCTGTCAATTTCGTCCTCAATGTTTTACATTTTAGTCAATTTTATCCTCTGACTAACTTTTTTCAATAAATTAACGATAGATTTCATCATGTTCTTCAATCTGAGTTAAGATTTGAGTTTCTTGATCTATCAATTTTACATTACATATAATTAGTCATGTAGATTTTATCATCAATATTTGGCTAAAGTAAGAGCAAATGATAGAATTGATCAAAATGTGAAATATTAGGGACAAAATTGACAATAAAAAAATATTAGAGATGAAATTGACAGTTGATGTAAAATTTAGGGACAAAAATACTTTTACCCATAGTATTAAAAACCGGACCGGACCGGGCGGTTCAACCGGTGAACCGGACACCAGACCGATCCGGAAAAATAAAAATACCGTTTATGTAGTTGACTCGGCCAGTCACCGGTTGAACCGAGAACCGATTTGACCCGCCAAAGTTTACAAAATTACATATTGACCCCAAAAAATTTTCAAAAAATTACAAATTAGTCCCTGGATACATATTATCTAGGGACTAAAATGAAAACTTTAAAAAAAATTTTGGGTCAATTTGTAATTTTTATAAAATCTGTTATGGTTAGAATTACAAAATAGCTCCAAAGGGTACTAAAGTGTTTAATTTTTATTTTATATTTAAATTATTGTAAGATATTAATGTGTATTTAATGAATATGTATATTTGAAAATGTATTTTTTAAGTAAACCGGCTCAACCGGTTGAACCAGTGACCCAGCGGTTGAACCATTAAACCAGTGACCCGAGCCTTCCATCAGGTTGATGGCCGATCCGATTTTTTGCACTATGCTTTTACTTAATACTTAAGAGTCCTCTTAAACGTGGAAGAGCACCAAGTGTTTAGCTCTTTGATCGTGTCATTTATTCGAGTATAGGCAAAACACCCTTTCATGCCCCTAACGTTTGCAGTGATTTTCAGTTATGCCCTTAACGTTTTATTTTGTTCAGACATGCCCTCAATGTGCAACCAACGTTTCAATTATGCCCTCAATTTTGACTCAATGCACATGTGGCAATTTTTTTGCTTATGTGTCATTTTTTTTGTTTGACTTGATTACGTGGCATCATGACTGGGCATTCTTATTTTTTTTTCCACCTTGGCATGATGACTGGATTTACATTTTTGAACATAAAAATTGAGTAAACTAGCAAATCAGTCCCTGGATTTACATTTTTCATCATCTTCATTCATTTTAGTCCCAAATTCTCAAAATAAAATTGTAAAGTGTCCCAAAACACTTCCAAACATTTCAATTTAGTCCTTAAAAGTATTAAAAACCCTAAAACTTAAACTCTAAAATTCTAACCCCTAACCCCTAAACCCCTAAAAAAACCACTCTCTTGCAATTTGGTCCCTAGGTCCTCAAATTTATTAAATCAGAATTTAAAAAAAAAAATTGGTCCCTAAATCCTAATTTCATTATCATCTTCATCTTCTTCTTCATCATCATCATCATCTTCTTCACCTTCATCATCTTCATCATCTTTGTAATTTGAACAAACACAAGAGGGCCTATTTGGAATTTAAACTAAATTCCGGTGCCATCCCTGACCTCTCTTCTCTCACCAATCTCAAATTACAGTTCTACTTGTTTACTTAAATATGCTTATTAGATTCCAGTACATATTTTGGAAATGCATAAAAACATTACTCTATTTATGATTTTTTGAATATGGAGTATGAACTTATATATGACATCATTTGTAACTTTTGAAATTTTTATAAGTATTTATGAATTTATGATTATTTTTATTTTGTCTTTTCTTGAAATTATAATATTATATATATATATGTCGTGTCGTGTCCTATAAAATTAAAAATTTAACATATCGATATGTCTGTGTCCGTGTCCATGCTTCCTAGTCATAAAATACAGTAGTTAAAATCAATGGGGAATTAGGCCTCTACGTAAGTTCAAATTCTCATGGACAAAGATGCTCATAATATTGAGAAATATGCTCATATTTAGAATTCTTATATTGAAAATATAGCAATTTAAAGAAAGTATAGAATCCGTGATCCTCTTCCTTTAAAAATATATCTAGTATCTATTGGCGTCATTAAAAGCCATTACTTGTCTTGTGGTCCAATTATCAAACGAAAGAAAACAAAAGAAAATTATAGAAAAATCAGTAACTCATTATTTTTTTTTATACAAACCAAACAGTATATTTTTAGTGTACAATAGAAAGTGTTTTTTTTTTTCTGAAGTATAGAAGTTAGTAAAATAAATTCTAAGTCCATTAACAAAAGTCCTTTTTATACATTCAATCTGATATGATGAACTCAAAAACAACATGACTCGTGGACCAAAAGAATTGAGCGTAGGAAAAAGAAAGGTTAATTGATATACATATTTTCGAAAAAGAAAAGAGATAAATTAATAATTACATTTTTAAAAAAATTATTGAATTGATAATTTAATTTTTAAAATGTTAAAGTAAATAATTTAATTCAATATAAAAAATAGTGAATTAAAAATATATTTTTTAATCATGTTTATGACTTAGAAACTATATTATTCAGTTTTTCTAAAAAATTAATGAGTATATTATTTAATTTTTTAAATTAAATTAAATATTTTAAAATTAAATTGTAGACTTAATAATTTTTTAAATAGTTAAGTTATTAGTAGTTTATTAAAAGAAAATAAACGTAGAAAGAGAAAGTACAGAATGGACGGTCCCCGCCCACTACGGGTCGTATAATGATAAAATATTAAATAGACGGCACCTCCTTCAGTACTGAGAAGTCAGTACTGAGTACAATTCTGAGTATTCAGTATTGACCCTCCATTTTTTTATTATTTTTATTTAAACCCCTAAACCCACCCGACATACTTTTTTCTGGTACACTTCACTGCTCTGCTCCCTATCCTATCCTATTCCATTCCTATCCTATCACTTCACTTCATTTCCTTATGCACCGCTTACTGCCTCTCCACCTCATAATACTAATTACTAATTACTCTATTAATACTCATCTATGTATTACTATCATTTATTCATTTATGTCTATTGCTACTCCAATATTTATACATATGTTTATGAATATTCTAAGATTTTATAACATAAGTTAGGGTTAAATTGAATATTTAGTATTACATGTAAAATGGAGAAAAGAAAAATATATAGAAGAGGACGTTAATCATAAGATTTAGGCAATATGGATGAAATGAAGAAAGGCCTTGGAGGTTATCTGTGATAAAAAAAATGTTGTTTGAACGTAACTAAAAGCAAAAGTTTACGGCATGACAATAAGACCCGCTCTATTGTATGGTACTGAATGTTGGGTGATAAAAAGACAACATGAGCACAAATTCAACGTGACTGAGATGAAAATGTTTCGTTGGATGTGTGGCGATACACTATCAAGGATAAGATCATGAATGAGGTCATCAGAGAGGAGGTTGGTGTAACACTTACCGTTGAGAAATTGGTTGAAACACGCATTAGGTGGTTCGGACATGTGCAAAGAAGACCTTTAGAGACACCGATACGCATAGTTAACCAAATAGTAGAAAATTCTATAATCCAAGGAAGGGAAAGACCAAAGAAAACTATCCAATACACTATCTAAAAATATTTATCTATCAATAACTTTAGGGTTGATATGTAGAATGCTAAAACATGTTAACCTAAGTTAATTTATATAGCAAACCCTATTTAATGAAAAAAGACTTGATTGTTGTTGTTTATTATTACCTGTAAAATATTCATATAAATATTTCATTTTATATTTAAATATTCCGTAATACTCTCATAGTCTCATTCTCTGTCTGGTTCTCAGGCCATCCATCCCATCCAAATCATTCCCTCGTCGCACTCACATAACCCTACTTTTCCATGTCTCGTTATTTATTATACTGAAAAATATTATGAAAGATTAAATTTTTTTTGTTGTTAAATTATTTAGTTAATTGTCACATACTCACTTTATATATTCTAAGAGTTGTCGCTCGTTTTTTTTTTCTTTTTCATTTTCTGTTTTGAATAGGGCTCAATATTTCAGGTGAGTGAAACGATAAAGTTTTTTTTGAAAAAAACTCATACTTATCAAATCTCAAACTAAGTACATGTGTGTTTTTTAAAGTCGATGATAAAATATGAGGGATTGATGATTAGAGGGAACGGAAAAATATGAAAGTAGATGTTATAAGAAAAGAAAAAAGACTGACAAGATTAAAAAAATGATTTATTAAAATTTTAAATAATTTCAAACCTCTTAATTTAGAGGGATAAAAAAAATAGGGAAAATCTACAAAAAAATACCATAGTTAAGACTATAATGCTATTCTTTTTAGGTAAAGTTTATGTAGGTTGGATAGAGGAAATTTATTAAAGTTGGGATATATATATATTTTAACTCAACGAGTATCTATAAAAGCATTTACATCTGATCTATTGATAAGATCATCATATTAATAGTAAGAGTAGTTAAGACTCATGACATTGTAGGTTATAAATTAACTCATTACTAATTAATTAAATTAATTTTTGTTGACTTATTTTTAATCCAAACATATGTTTAAAAATTAAGAGTGAAAAAGAAATGAAAGAGTAACTGAGTAAGAAAAGGAAGTAGGGACACATTAATTAAATTTTACTTGTTATTTATTTCTTTGGTTTAAAAATCAACATATATCTTTAAATTATTATTATAATTTAAAGCTGTTTTTAATCGTTAAAGGTATGTTTAGAAATTATTGTATTATCTAATTGTCATTTAAAAAATTAAAACATTTTGTTGTACTTAAAAGGTTAAAATTTTAACGGAAATATGATCAAATATAAAACTCAATGTGAGCAAAAACAGAGGTTTCATCTTATAAAAGAACAACATTTTGGTATTTGGAGATATCGAGAGTTCGAGCTGACTGATATATGTATATCAATTCTTCCTCGTGAGTTTAAACTTATTTATATCATCACTACACACCAACCTTATAAAAATAACATTATTTTAAAATTATAAAAATAACATTAAAAATACCAAATTTTGTGGCTTTAAAGAGACCGTTAGGGTTGCGCCCTCGTTACTATCATTGAAGACATTTATTCATAGCTTTTATCATTTATCCCCTCCTCTATCTGGTGGTCCTCGGACTAGATATTATATGTTAATAAATTAAAAATTTTATTTTGAATAGATAATATTTTTTATTTTTTAAAAATAAAAGGTGATAAACTAGAAAATGAACACACTTACCTAATTCGACGAGTGTGGGCTGCAAGAGCAAGTTGATCGTCCAAGTACCTGCAAAAACTTCACAGGGGGACCCTGCGAAGAATACTCTGACGCTCAAGTTAGAAAATGAGAAAGGTGAGAGCAAGAGAATTATGAAAGGTGAGAAGTAGCTAACCTTTGTCTGCTGGGTTGAGCTCTATTTATAGAGCAGGGGGAGAGTGGTGGCCAGTGCGCGGGGCGCACCATGTAGTCAGGCACGATCTCCACCAGCGGGAGTGGTGGAGACCGAGATTTGCGGGACAAGAAAATCGTGGGTGATTGCGTGTCGCGTTACTGGGCGGGCGCGAGGCGACTGGAGAATGTGGGTATGACTAAGTCCGTGACCCACGATCTCCACCAGCGAGGATTGCAGAACAAGACAGTCGTGGGTGACTACGTGTTAACCTTGAGGCGCGCGCTATGACCTTGGATGGATCACGACCGCCCCTAAGTGTGCAGAGGGGACTCAATTGGCTCGAGTGCGCCTTGCCAGGTTTGGAGGGGAGAAAAGGCCCGGTTCGAGAGCCATTTAGGCGTACGCCCAAATAGTGATGTATCAAAAGATAAAAACCCTATTTTGGCCCCCATTTATTTATTTTATTGCGTTTTGATTCTTATTACAAAAAAGAAAGGATCTTAACATAAAAGAGCAAAATTGTTGGGAATAAAAGTCAGCTTTTCCTTTCTTTAATGAAAAAAAATAGATGAAAATGGCTCAATGAGTAATGTTAAAACTTTTTGAAAACTTTGGAAATCAAAATGGAACAAAAAAAACTCTAGGGACCAAAACAAATTCTCAAGCAAACATTATGAACCAAAATAGGATTTTGGCCAAAATAAAATTACAAGCTCTAACTTTTTAAGTAGAAAGAAATTACTTCTTGGTTCATTAATTTTTGCGAAGTTAACGATTCAGTCTTTAAAAAATAAAAATAGATCGATGACTTGGTCTCTAGTTTTTCACTATAAATTATTTAGTCCCTCCAACGTTATAATATGTTAGCTAATATAATGACATAACTATTAATTATTGACGTGACTCTATTAATGTCATTGTAGCATCTTAATTAGCTGAAATATCAAATCTAAATTGAAGTAGTATATTTTACACTAGTTTTAGACCAATCAAAATAGTGAGACAAAAATCGAGACTCATTGTATTTATTCTTCACACATTTGTAACTAGTTTTTGTTTGGCCAAACATTTGTAACTAGTTGGAGGACGAAGACAAAACAAAAGACAAATTATAATTGTGATAGTGTTCTTGAACTCTAACTAATGCATCTGGTATTAATATGTAGTATTTAGTAGTGACCTCATATGTATTTAACAACCATGTAAATAGTTTAAGTTAGAGAAAAACTCTAAAAACTAATTAATTGGCGTTTGTAATAATTATTCATATGTTAAATAATGTATTTCTATTATCTAAAGATTAAATCATTAATTGAAAGTGTAAAAATTGATAAATTAAATAATAAATTTTCTCTCTTAAATATGTTATTTCATTTAATTATATCTTTTTTATTTATAATAATAACCATATAAAATCTTTCATATATTTTTATCTCTTACCGTTATTGCTTTCTTCCTCAGCTGATAAAGGTAGATCTCCATTCTCCAAGAACAAAGCATAACCTTTTGTGGCGGCCAAAGGATAAACCCCAGTACGTATTTATCGTAAACAACTAGCAAATGAATGATTTTGCTTATTAATGTAAATACAAATAAGAATAAGATCTTCTGATTACTAATTGTTGTGGAACTTATGTTCTCTGGATATTGTTAGTGATTTATTTTTGTTATAAGAGTTATTAAATTAGTCATAAATGCATATTCTTAAGTTTATTTTAGTCTTAAATATTTTAAAATATTTAAATTGATCATAAATATTTTCATTTAGTTTTATATTGGTCTTAAACTATTTATTTTGTTTGAAGTTCGAAGTTAACGAGTTTAAACCTACGTATCGATTTTGACAAGTATTTTTTCTATATAGTTAGGTTATCAATAAACAATGTCAAATCGAGTCATAAAAGTGTGTTGTATGTTTCACATACAAACAAACGAAATTGTTTACATATCTTTTGTTTCAAGTTTAAATGTAATGAGTTTAGGATTATAGATTACTCTTATTCATGAGTCTTTTTTTGTTTATTTGGATTCTTTAACAAATGAGTGCTCGAAAGTGAGTTGCTTTTAAACTTGTAATTCTAAAATCGTCGCATTTAAATTTGAAACGAGATAAATATGACTAATTTCATTTCTTAGTTCGTGAAACAAATGACTCACTTTTGGAATTTGATTTGACCTCGTTTGCTTGTGGCCCTAATTGAATAGAAGATGTACTTATAAAAAATAACATAAAACTTTAAACTCGTCACATTTAATTTTTTTTTTGGCCTTAAATAATACTCATCCCTTTCAAACTTGAAATAAAATATATGATCATATTAAATAATTTAGAATCAAAATAAAATTAAATTAGAACGTCGAAGACTAATTTGAATATTTTAAAATATTTAACGTCAAAATAAATTTAAGTCAATAAAGGTTGACTCATTTGGTAAGGAGTCAACTCATAACCACAAGTTTGGGATTTTGAATCCCGCTGCTGATGTTAAGGGTCTTGTTGGTAGACGATCTATAACTACCTCTGTAATCACTCATAGAGTCTGAAGGCATGCTCTGGTTTTGGTGAGCTCTCATGACTCAACTTATAATCACAAGGTCGTGAGTTCAAATCTCACTGTTGATGTTAAGGGTTTTGTTGGTAGGCGATTTATAAATACTTTTGTAATCGCTTATAAAGTTTAGAGGCATGTTAAATTGTTCGTGAGATAAAATATAATTTACCTAAACTTTCAATTAAAAAAAAATGTAAAAATGAAATTGAGAAAAGAAAATGGGGGTGTCCTTGAATTAGGAACGTCGCAGTCCCATCAGCGCAATTCCCGAGAGGACAAGGAGCACAGTGAGGTGAGCCCGCGCGTGTTAATCTGATGGCATGCAATAGAGTCTTTCGTCAGTCACATCAACGGCTACCACTCCATCTGACCCCTGAATCCTACACGTACTCTCTCTCTCTGCAAATCACAGCCAACGAATTCCAAATACCTCTCTCTCTGCCCGTTCTTTTATGTGTCTGTCGATAAGGCTAAAGGCTTGGCTTTCTTTCCTCGCTTTGTCTTCCCCCCATAGCCTCACTATTGACTATTCGGCTCTCCCTCCCCTACCACACAAAACTCACATTCACATATATATATATATATATATATATATATCAATCTCAACCAATTAAACCAAATCAATGAATCATACACATATATACATCATCACTTTGTTCACCACCGCCACTACAATCTCTTCTTTTCTTTCTACCACCCACACAACGCAATCACTCACCTCTAGCTTCTCTGCTTGTTTAGCCTCCTACGCTTGTTTCTCCGCTCTCCGCACACTCATTCACGCACCTCACACACACACACTCTCACACACAAATTGTAACAAACAAACAAATCTCATAACCGCTCAGCGGATCTGGTGGCTATGTGTCATCGAAAAAGGCCGCTGCTCTCTCATACGTCTTGCATGACTTTGACGGAAACAGAATGTATGAGCAATGAAGAGAGAGAGAGAAAGAGCTTCGATCGAGGAGCGTTTCTAGTTCTTCTTTTTCTTTCGTCGTCATCCCTGCATTTTCTCTTCTTCTTTCCACTGTTAGTGTCGCAAACCCTAAAATCGCCAAACAGACTCGTTCGCTCTGACCATTATTGAAGACGGAAACGCCAGATCCTCTTTCTTGATTGTCTCTTTCTTTAAACGCAACTTGATGTTTTTTTTCCAGTAATGGTTAAGCTCTCTTTTGCTCAGATCTGATTCGATTGTGGACTTGTTGTTGCCTTCGATTTATCATAATTCCAAAAGGACTTTTATTATTGTCTCGAGGTTTCCTTTTTTGGCCATGCCTTTTGTATTTATGCCTTTCCTGTTGCTTCATTCTTGGGACATAGAAATTGACAGAAGAGAGTGAGCACACAGAGGCACTTGGTATAGCTCTATACTATTGCTTTTGCGTGCTCACTTCTCTTTCTGTCAGCTTCCAGTGCCGGAAATTAATTTCCATCCTTATCTCTCTGGCTCTGCTTTGTTCCAAAGTTCTTCACCGTTCCTCTCTCTCACTCTCTTTCTCTGCATTCGATGGAGCTAGCTCGGACATCATTGAATGAGGTTAGTTATATCATTATCCAACAGCGTAAAGCACTAATATGCTTTTCCTTTTCCCGCTTTTTTCTACACACCTATTTGATTTTGCTTTACCAAGATTGATTATACAATTATTATTTGTTAATATTATATTAGCGCTAGCTAGAACCCGAAGGCGGGACTTCCGATGTTTCACTTCTCGTAGAAGGTGCTTTACTGTGCAGATTAAGCGGCCAATCTCTGTATATTCATATCCTAGCTACCAATGGGACCATTTACGTTATCTTGTCTGCTCCTCACAAATTTTACCTCTCCGATCCTCTCGTTGCTTCTTCTCTATTTCATTCCTTTCCATTTATTATATAATTCCTGCGCATGCGATGCTCGCTAGCTCACTCGGTAAGTGGTTCTTCCCCTTGGCTGTTTAATTTCTTTTCCTTTTCACCTTAATCGATGCGGCAAGCTTATCTGGATTCTTGGACGCACGCGACTATTTCAAATCGGCATTTTCATCCCCCTTTGGTCGATGAAACCCTATTAATCTACTGTAGGTAACTGATTGTGATCCATCGGATCGGAGTACAAATTTGTGCGTTTTTTAGTTAATCAATCACTTATAATACAGCTTTTTTCAAAATAGGATGTAACATTGCCGAGATTTGCTTCTGCAAATTGCAATCACCTTAACTACTTTATTCCTCATAGGCTCATAGTATGAGATCTAATTTGTAAAATAAGGAAGCAGTCCGGAAATTTTACTGGATTTAGTCGTCTATCCATTAGTTGAAACTGCGCCTGCCAATTTTTCTGTTGCAGATAAGCTTAGGATGGATCGTTCTCAATCAGAAGACAGCGTGATTTTTCCAACTGGAAGCATGTATTATTAATCAAGGATATTTATTAATTATTCATCGTCATGCCGGCCGGTTTGTTCCTTTTTTTTCATTTTTACTATTCTTTGGATTCCTCTTACCATTTATCAATAGCCAATATCAAACTGGGGAAAAGAGTTTGAGGACAACTAATTGTGAATTGGCTCTACGCCTTTCAGATTACTGCTATAACAACTTGTTTTAGTCTCTTGCGAAATCATATTTGATGTTTAAATCTTCAGAATGCGAACTGACTCGCTTATTTGTATCATTCAGGCGATGCATCATGTCTAAGGACAACTGATTATGATTTGGCGCTACGCCTTTCAGATTACCGCTATATAAGTCTTAACATCTCGTTCCTGGTGAATCTGTTCTACTTATTATGCATATTAACTTATCATACTTCGATCAAACTATTACATGAATTTTGAATGTTATGACTCTTATGTTTTTTAACATAGCTTGAAATTCATACTTCAACTACGATTTTCTTAATTACTTCTGAAAATGCCCTTATAATTGTTTGGAACTCTTACAATGAATTTTATTATGCTTTCCCCTCAGAATATACACGGTCGATTATACAAATTAGTATGTTCTATATTTAACTTTCAAGTTAAATATAGTTTATTTTATATAGTTATTTTATTTTTAAACTTTTTATATATAGATTTCAAGTTACATTGTGTGCTTTGTTTATTGACTTCATCGTAGTTTAATTTACTTTGCCAGTGCTTTAACGCAATGTGACAATCTTTTTCACAGATATATATAGCGTGGTCACGCATATAAACACTAGCATAAAGATAACAGGTAAGATTTCCCAAGTAATAACTATCATCGCAATAGGATAATTTACCCCCATAATTCTAAACCAATGGTTTGGGAAGACCAGGCAAATTTCTAATTTTTGCACATGACTAGTTTTATACAGGTGCATCCTCTTTTGTTTAATAGAGATCCTGAAAAGAAAGTTCAATGTAGAATTCTGCATAACATGAATAGAAGTTTTCAAGCTAATAAAACCTTAATTATTCAAAACTTTAATATGTAACCAGTAACTCATTTTGTAAATGCCATTGGTGTTGTCTTGAGCCAATGGAATAAATATTAACAAACTGCATTTTAGTGATGTACTAATGTTATTGGCAATTATCAAAATTGGACACTTTATTTTGAGGACGTGGAACACTCGTACAATACATGTTTATAAGTTTCAAAATATAAAATCAATTTTTTGTAACTTTAACATGACAAACAATAAAAAATAATGACACATATGACATATATTATGAATATATATGGTATTTTTTTAAATTTCTATCAAAATTTATGAATTTTTAATTATTTATATATATAAATATATGTTGTGTTATGTCATATAATTTTAAAAAATTTGACTTGTCGGTGTGTCCGTATTGTGTCTCGTGTATCTGTACTTCATAGTCAAAACCATATATACAATTATTTATGTGTGTACAATATATGAAATAGACAAAAGCACTAATTTTGTCCCCAATCTTTTTTTAACGTAAATTTCATTTCCAATGTTTCACATTTTTTTCAATTTTATCATTTGTTCTTACTTTAGTCAAATATTAACGATATAATCTACGTGACTAATGATATGTATTTTAAAATCGATAGAAAAAGAAATTTATTGATATATAATATTAACAGGATGCAGTCTGTCATTAATTTAATGAAAGAAGTTAGTCAAAAGATAAAATTGACTAAAACGTATAAAATTATGGACGAAATTAACCCCCAAAAAAGATTGGGAACGTAATTGACCGTGGGTTTAAAGTTTGGGGACAAAATTAATACTTTTGCCTATGAAATAAGTACTTGAAAACTACAAGCTGGATCTGAATAAATCTAACCTTGTGTTCACAATGAAGTGCAGTCTCCGGGGGCTTGAGATCGTCGGATCCTGCAAACGAGAATGCACAAGGGGTTCCCTGTGATTCTTCTCTGATGCTTAAGTTAGATTGTTGATCAAGCGAAGGAAAATAGTATTTTTCTTGAGCAAGAGTGGTTACCTCCGAATGTGCTTGGTGTGCTTGTATTTATCCACGTCCTTTTTTCCTCACGTGGGTACGAGGTACAAAAAGAACGTTGAGGGTGTTTTCGGAAATGCACAATGAGTGGGTTGTTGTGTCTTGTTGATCTGACTCGACAGCTGTCACTGTCGAGCCGCAGTGGGGTGCCTATCCTTCCTTTTTGGGAGTCAGTGATAGCCAAGAGTGCTTTTCACCATATCCCTGCGTACGGAGGGTGGTTTGGGTATTTTGCGTGTGTGTTTTTGCTCAAACGTACGTTGTGGCTGGTGTAGCCTTACCTGGTCACGTGGTCTCAAAGGATCTTTGCATTAAATGCCAATATCTTGGCATTTAATGCTTGAGTGGGAGGGGACCATGCTGGTTTACTTTTGGCGTCGGGTCTTCCTTGTCTTCTTTTTTCTCCTTTATCGCCGGGTGACCTTTGTCCTTCCTATGTAATTTAAAGGATGTATATCAGTACTAATTGTGTTTCTTGTTTATGCTCAATAATTTGATTTACGCCTATTTTCTTAATTGCTATTATACCTTTATGTTAGTATGAACCTTTATTTGCTTTAAAAAAGATCTCAAAGGGGTTTACCCTCTTCCTTACAAGTAGATAAGAGATAGTCTACCACTCTACCTTAACTGTTTATCATGAAATGGTTGTTTGTACCTATAATACTCAAATCTTGTGACTGTAGTGCTCTCGCGCATATTACCTTTTGAATTCTTTAGATGATCTCTAGAACCCTGATCTTGTATAGGTTGAGTTTGTATAAACACTAAATGATTAATTGTTTGTACATGGGTTGAATATGAAACTTTTTTTTAAAGTACTAAATTAAAGTCTGATATTGAAATATATATATATATATATTAATAGGACGGTGTTCAATAACATAAGTTTATCTCATTTTGTTTTCAAAGGAAGACCCTCTAACATTTTTTATTACAATGTTTATCAATTTGTGCAATACTACTCACCCCTCTAAAACCAAACATGCATCGGCCGTCCAGCATCTTAATTTGTTAAAGACAGTTTATTTCTTTTTTACAAGAAATTAAGTACGGTGCTGATTGAACACTGGATATATCTCTCTCGTTCTATCTGTTGATGGTTCTTAAGTCATTTGCCACGGAATTGGTGCATTTGTGGTCATGGCTTTATTGATTTGTTTACTTATGTATGAAATGTAAAACAGTTTCTCATTAACAGTTTATTCATGTTTTTTAAATTGCTACATTAAACCAACATGTGGTTACTTCTTCTATCCTTATAAAATAAGGTATAGAATTAGAGTATTAGTAGAGATACATTTGTTGAAAAAAATTAAATATGCTAAGCATGTTAAGAAATGGATTAAATTGAAAATACCTAAGTATTGGTAACTAAAATAGAGTTTTCATTTTCATACGACCTGTGCTGGAACATTTAAATTTAATCATCGTAAAATCTTGCTTGTGAGATGATTTCTTTTTGTCAGTGGTATATATATGTTTTTTTCACATTTCGGTTTTCTTGTTTCAATATTAAACTAAATGATTAGGGACTTTTATGACTGTTAATCCAAGAACATTTACTCCCTACTGAATATTCTTCTAGGTGGCTCCAAAGTCCAGATGAATCCTTTAAAGTTCGTTATCTATAAAGAATTTGCTTAGGGTTACATTAGCATTTGGATGGATATGTGTCTTGTGATAGATAGATCGGATGGTGAAATTCAAGACAAGTAATTACTTCAGTAGTACATCATTATGATCTGCACCTTGGATATCTTTATGATAATGTTTATCAAAATATTGCCGTTGAGCTGAGCATTTGTCTTTGTCAACTCAATATACTTGTGCTTAAACGCTACACATATACAGTGAAACTCTTCTTTTCCAGCAACAATGTGGCGCATGCTGTTGTAGGAACCCTGTGTGCACGTGCTATCTCAAACTAATGCCAAGGCATGAACTATCGCCATAATGACACTCATCATGGCTTTTAGGTTCATTTTTGCTACTTTTTAATATTGTACTTTTTTGTTCAGTTATAATTGCAAAAACAGAAGATAAAGGGAATCTATATTGATTATATACAAGATCGCGGACCGAATTTTACTATGATTGAAGAGGATGAAGAAAGGAAGTCCAGGAGAGAAACAAAGTAAACGGGTCCTAATCCCCTTGCTTTTGAGTTTGTGGAATTATTATTCCAAGGTATAAATGTCGAGAGAAACTAACGAAGATTGCATTCACTTTGCATATAATGTGATCTTATCTTTTGATAAACTTTTAGGTTATAAATTGCATTTGGTATTGGGAATTAAACTGAAAAGGTTTCTCACTCAATTTCGTAATTTCTTCTGAAAGGCAGCAGTTTATGGTGTTGGGTAGCCTTAAGATGGAATGCCGCATCAGTTTTATGATGTGGGTGACTACAATTTGCATTATTATGACAGAATGCTCGATCGTCAAATGTAAGTGTCTTAACTCTCAGATCATATTAAGGAATGTCTGACTTGTTGGATTTCTCATTTGTCCTTTGATCTAGTCGAATTTTTACGACGAACGGCGCGTTATCAAAATAAGTTCTTATTGACATAAAATTAACAAATTTCAATTTATCGAAGTTGAAACAACCAATCGAAGTTGGTTAATGGTGTCAATTTATTGAATTTCAATTCCTTTCAGTCAGTCAGTCAGTCATTGGCTTTCTAAAAGTCACTCTATAGTTACTTTGCACTGATTCCGCATGACGCACACAATAATAATCTTCCTCACAACGCATAGTCACACAAGTTATTGATTTTCTTCTTTTCAGTAACTAAGTCATTGGGTTATTATTGTTCATTGGTTGGTCTTATTAGAGATGCTAACATGGGTTAGTCTAAGATGTAAAGTTTGATTCTTGACATGGGATGCAAATGCTGATGTTGCTATAATTATAGCCATTGATATAATTTAATGCTGAAAAATAATAATTTTTTAACCAACATGACCCATTGCATCCCATGTCAAGAATCAAATTTTGCATTATAGACTTACCCATGCTAATATATATCTATATCTTATCTATACATTATATGTGTGAGAGTGTTTTTGGTTGGTAAAAAATAATTAAATTAAAAATAAAAAAAAAAATAAATAAACATGTGGAACTTGATAGTGGGTAAGTGTATAGATAATGCGAGAGAAAGTAGTAGATGAAATTTAAGAAAGTAAAAACTTAATAATTAGTCTTTTAATTTTCACATTTCTAACGATTTAGTCCTTGAATAATAGAAATATACTATTTAGTCACTGAATAACTACAATTGTCAACATAAACCCCTAGTATATATATGTGTGTTTTTCTTTTTCACTATTTGATAAAATATGATTTTGGAATTTGGATTACTCATTTTGGATATAGTAAACTGATAAGAGTAAACATCTTTTTTCTCCTCTACAATTAAATTATATGATATGTCAAATGTGACTTTTCGGGGGTGAAATATCCTATGTTTAGGAAGCAAGTTGTTTTAAGGTTGCATAACCGGTATAATACAAAGTTCGTGAATATGTATATGATACATAAGCACAACTCGTTTAAATTGGATTTAAAATTGAACCAAAACGGAACAATTTAAAATTGAACCCTTTTAAAATCTTAAGTTTTAATGCCATCAATAAAACAACCCTGTTATCTTCTTGTTCATCGTGGGGCGGTGACAGCCTCCGCTGCACGTGTTCAATGGGCCTTGATCAAATTTGGTTGGGCTTTTGCCTCATTGTTTTGAATTTGCCTATTCACAAGTTTTATTGTGCGACTTAATAAGGTTATCAAAACGGTTTTGGACCTTAAGGCATTAGATGGGATAAACATGCCATAATATGTATCATATGATGATACAATCCCATAAAGACTCATTCACTAAGATCACATTGTTTTATTTTATTAACTAACTGTGTTGTTAAAACCAATTTGTTATGGTATTATTACGAACAAAAATAATGATTTTTTTCAAAGCATTTTTATACATGCTTTAGTTCTAGAGACTAGAGAGGTGCCACCTACACAGTACACTTCTGACTATGATTTAGCATCCTTACTCAACACTTGGGGGAAAAGGCCTTTGGCCCCTTGTTAAAAAAATAAAGCACTTCGCGAAACATAAAAATTAGACCAAATATAAATTTGGTCCTATATCTTTTGCTAAATTTTTAATTTAATCCTGTATATTTTTGTTATAATTTTAGTCTTATATCTTTGCATAAGGTCTCAATTTTAGTCTCATATCTTTAGTCAAGTTGCAGAATTAGTCTCATATCTTTACAAATAGATCAATCTAAACTTGATCCAAAAATATAAGACCAATTATACAATTAACCCAAAGATATGAGACCAAATCTGTATCTAAAAAAAGATATAGGACCAAAAGTGTAAAAAAAAAAAATATGAGACCAAATTGAAAATTGAACAAAAGATATGAGCCCAAATTTTCACTTTAACCTTAGTGAACTCTCAAAACTAAACTCACTTAAACTTTTTGTTTATTAAAAAAATATAATATTACGCACCAATTAGCACCAGTTTTTTTTTTGGTCTTGTCAAATTAATTACAAAGTCGCTGAAATAATATCATTGGAAGTTCATTCATGGTTGAGTATGCAAACAGGAAATTGATACAGATATTACAATTTGGATATTTTAAAAACCTTCCCGAAGAAATTTAGTAGCATTTACCATTTGAGAGGGTTGAGAAGTTTGAAAGTTGGAAGTTCTTCAGCGCTTTGACAGTGCCGGACAATATATTGCGCATAAATCAGATATTGATTACTGAATGTTATAATTCATATAAATAGGGAATAAAATAACAACAGTCCATAAAAAAACTAAAATACAGGAAAAGGAGTTAAATTACAAACACGACACATTATTTCAACCATTTTTTGCAAGAGACCCAGCCGCAAAAAGTAGATTCCTCCGGGAAAACTGCTCCATAAAAGAGATATAAATACATTAGTCTTTGATCTCTGATTATTATTCGTGCATAAACATGTAACCAAGCAACAAGTAATCAGAGCATTTACCCGCAAAGAAGAAACTGGAGTAGATTTAGTTGGCAAAGTTTTCAATGATCTCAGTCTGTTGGTATTCCCAGTCCTGCTAATAACGTAAGAGAGATCAAGTTAACCTTCATGGGGTACCAAGACTCCTCAATAGACATTCATGGTTAAATTTGTTCACAATTCATACTTAACAAAAACTTACTTTTCCTCAGCCCTTGGAAGCTTTGTACTGGTAGTTACATCCCATAACTTCACAGTGCAGTCAGCAGATCCCGATGCAAGAAGAGTACCTTCACAACTGACAAATCCAACAACAATGAAGTGCAGAGGGAGAGTTACAACGGGTATATACTTGAAAAACGTATAATTCTCTTCCTAAGTATAATAGAGTATGAAAGTTATGAGTTGAGCAGGGCAACACCTGAAAGCAAGTGACCAGACACATGAGGTGTGACCAACTAAAGGTGTGAGGCAGCAGCCAGTAGAAAGGTCCCACATCATAATTGTGCCGTCCTCATCACCAGATGCCATATAGCGACCATCGGGAGACATTGCTAAAGACAGAATCATACTCCTATGACCAATGAAAATACGGACACACTCCCCGCTTTGCACATCCCATAGTCGGACTGTTTTGTCACTGGAGCCAGTAGCAATGTAGTTGCAGTTGACATGCCATTGCACACACTGAACCAGAGAATAGAACAGGTAAGCATTTCAGACTAGTTAGGAATAAAACCTAGTAATTTGGCTTGAAATTAAGTTCTGCGTGGTGACATCAGGGATTGTTAGGAAGACAATCTGATAGATGTGAGAATTCAAAGGATAATCGGAGCAAGCAAAAGAATGAGAGGGTATTAGACTTTATAACTCACATCAACATCAGACAAGTGCCCCGCCATTATTCTTAAAGGCTGTATCCTGTCCATGGACCAAATTCTAGCAGTTCTGTCATGTGAAGCACTGGCAAAATAATGCCCTACAGGACAAAACTGCACCAAAGAGGGGGGACAAAGCATTTTAGAATGTGAATGCAGACTATAGTGCTCCAAGCATATACAAGATTAAGAAAAAGTAATATAAGAATAAATCAAGTCTAACAAGTTTTTAAAAAAAAAAAAAATAGATAATGAATCTCAGCATATATTTTATATATTAAAGCAAGATGCAGTAATCAAAAGTCCCACAATGGGAACTATGATAGATTCCAAAGGGAAAATACGGGATTAATAAAATGCCAAGTTTCCATCTAGTATTAAAAATATTCAAGTCATCTATTTACAAAGTAGTAGAGTGCATTATCTGCACAAAAAGAATGCAATAGGCAAAAACTGAGTATCTGGTACGTAGGCATCACTATTGAGTCCACAACAACATATAAGACATCATAAACTTCTGCGGTAAAACAACACAGCGATGCATTTAACATGAGCCCCTTTCAACTGAATGTAGGCATCACAATAAAGTATCTGGTGTGTTGTTTACATTCATCATCAGGAAACACAAGTGAAATATACAAATTAGAAAAATTTAGAAGAAAAAGCTTTTACCTGAACATCCCAGACAGGGTAATTGTGACCCTTGTAGCAAACAAGATTGGCGTTAAGGTTTGTGTTCCATAATCTAACTACATGATTCACATAAGATTTAATGTTCAGTATAAGCTTCATAACTGAAAATTGATTTAGGCAAAAAAAAAAAACAGAGTGGAGATAAATACCAAAAGCATAAAAGAAAGAGAGATCATGGAAAAGAACAATCAACTTAGATTGTATAAACTTACTTGTTGAGTCTGCTGAAGAGGAAAGAATAAAATCTCCAACAGGACTGAATGAGGCAGAATAAACTGGCCCTGAATGACCTTGAAATAATGTATACTGTCTTTTCCCGCCACTCTGCCCAGGAATTTGTTCATTTTGGGATGCATCATTCTCACCTTGCGACAAAGCTGATAATAGAAAACCATTAGTTACTGGACTAATGGTGCAAGAAAAACACAATTTATGTTGTTACCAAAAAAAACACAATCTATGTATAAGCTCATCCCTCCATTCTTCAATTCACTTCATCAAATTGCACCTTTATTTTGGCTTTCTTTAACTCAAAAAGGAAAGCATTACAACAACAAACTTACAAGTGGTGAGCTGTTGTCCAAGCTTTGCCATATCCCATACCTATATGATGCAATTCAAAGACTAGTATCAGTACATATTATCAATTAAAATAAACCTCTAAAAGGATGTTTTCTTTCTTTTTTTCTTTCGCTTGAAAGTAAATCTAGAAAAAGAACCTTGAGCGATGAGTCAGAAAATCCCCCAGCAACCAATGATCCATCATGGGATATTGATGAACAGCTTAAACTGGGACAAGAAAGAATCATTAAGCAACATAAGCCAAAACATAATAAAATTATTTTTTTTCCGCCAAGCATAAGAACATTACCCATTATGTGTATTGAGAAGCGTATAAAAGCTAACTGAAGGTAGTGCAACACTACTCAATTGTACACGGTTCCGTAAGTCTTCAAGAATGGACTGTTCTACCTCCGTTGGACTACAATAATGCAACACAATATAAATCAATGGAAAGCAGTTACAAGCAATACTTGCATATGGATAAATTTGACCTCCGATTTATATTGAAACCTTACTTTAAATAGTTGACAACATAGAAACTTTAAAAATATAAAAATGAAGTACGAAAAGAAGTCATAATTGTGTCTCATTTAACTGTAAGCAAATTAATTATTTTGAAATAGAATGACAAACTTTGGCTCTAAAAATCTACTGAATAAGGAAGATGATGCAGCCTTCAGCGTTAATGCACATCAATGTAATCTGAAAGAGTATGAATGAAGAAGCAACTTGAGAAATTAATACATTATGGGCAAGGGGAGTTCTGGTTTAACACGTGGTGCTGCAGCTTGAGTGATAGTCTCAGGTTTTGCACTTTTCCCTGTTGCACTTCCACTCTTGTCCTTTTTTACTTTCTTGATAGAGGCACCTTGTTTTGCTCCATCAATTGATCTTTTCTAGAAGAGAAACATGTAAACTTACAAAAGTTAAAAATAATCCGTATTTCCTTGAGAAGATCAACCAAAATGGAGACAGTCAGAGGTTCACTTTAAAACTGGAAGTACCTTATTCTCATCATTCTCCCCCTCTTTGGCTTCCCCTTCTCCCTTTTCAGAGTCTGAAAGCAGGGCACCTGCCTTCTCCAAGCGCTCTTCAAGAGAGTCTTCAAGCAACTGTAGCAGAATTACAACTAAACAATTACTCAATAAGCCATTAATAATCAAAACAGCCAAATAAGATTAACTCCATACCAAGCATGATTACTGTAAATTTGAATTTAAGCTAAACTTTGGATCAGAAATATACCACTAAAGATGATTCCAGCTTTTTTCCCCTCACTCTCTAAACTAAGGCAAATTTTGGGTCATTGTATCAATTGTGAAGCCAACTAAGTCAAGAAACATAATGTGTAATTTCTATTTCATTTCTGGGTTCTGTGACAGGTCTAACATTGCAACAGAAAAGAATAGGTTGCACTGTTCTGAACAAGTAGTCAGATTATTACTTCAAAAAAATTATTTATATTTGGACTTTGCTCTGATGGGGTTTGCCCAATTCCCCTTTATGAATTATAGGAGTACCCAAATTGTTTGAGTGCTCCCTAAGTAAATCTTTACAGCACAAACTATTTTCTCATTGGATGTTTATACTTTAAGTTCCAAACCATAGGAAACTAGGCCGTGGCTCAGACAAGATTATGTCAGTTTTCTAAGTTTATGCATCACTCCAAGCACCACAATTACACAAGCATGATAATGAATGACGCCATGTGTCACATTTCAAATATTGATGAATATCACAAATCATGGTCAGCTCATAATAATATTGAACTCTCATCACAAAGTTGCCATGGCATGATAACTTAAAATACTTGAACGTTGGTCAAATTTCAAAAACTTTTAAGGTTTCAGGTATTTCTCATGCTATGAACATCATACATCAGGATCACATAAATATAATCAACATAAGCAGAAATGCAGAATAATTTGTAACTCAGCCAAGTTTTGTATATATATTAACCAACTAACCCCCCAGTGTATTTCTTTCTGATTGATTAGGTTTGCTGCATCCTGGCTGCTGCCAGTGAGGGTAACAGCTTCTGGATCATCCGATATTGAGCTAGGCTGCCCTGGAGTTACTGCAAATCAGGAGATAAGTTAGCAGTCAGCAATGCATGCCATCCCAACAAATTCAAATGAACAGATGCAACTTAACCTGAAAAGAAGTACCTTGGAAGTTAATATGCTCATTAATAATACCAAGTATGGTGGTGGATTGCGTGCTGTGTAGATGTTGCAACAGAAGCTCATAGGAATACTGGAATAAAAAAAAATGGTTACCTATTTTTCCAATAATATAGCTAAATATTATTTAAAATGAAAATGGAAGGACCAGTCCTAATAACGAAAATTCTGAAACAACAAATACCTATAAATATCATTATAAAAAAATGGCTACTGGCAATTGGAATCAACATCTAGCATCCTAAATGTTGGTCAAATTCAAATTTATAGAGTCAAAACTAAACAAGGAATAGAAAGCCCAATAAGAGGGGATCAGATCCTAACACTAGCTGAAGAAGCTTCATAATTTGAATACATACAAAGTGCAATCAGAAAAGAAAGAAACTGATAGCATATCTGACAGACTATGATATTACCCCACATATCTTTATGTTGAATTTGCTCTGCCTAAGGGAATGAGCGAATTCCATTTCCTGCGTAAGGAAAAAGTTCAGGAATTATTTAAAGCTAATGATCCAGCAACATCAAGAAATTGAGAAGTGATACAAAATTTTAGACAGTAACCAACCTCCAAATGAGAAGGAGAAAGAACACCTTCCAATTTCTGAAGATCTCTTGCATGCATCATTTCATGGTCTTCACGGAAGCTATTGAAAAAGTTCCGAGCTGATGATATCAACCATGACCACATAAACAAGAAGCATAAATATGTAGGTGGCACAGGACAGCATTCAAAAGTTAGTGATGTAGGTCCAACAAACAAAAAGTTAAAGTACATCATTATTAGTCTATACCTTCTTGAATATGCCCTTTTGCCACAAGATCCATAAAACAATGGATAAAGACTGGATAAAGCACGCGTAGTAATTCATGCTGCAAGGAAGTATCAAACAATGAAACAACAGCAAAAACTGAAACAGAGTGATGTCAAATGAATTTTAGATGAGAAAGAGAATAGGTGGCAATTACCTTGTATAAATCTAGCGAACTGTAAGTCCATGATCTTAGTTTGCTATACCCATCATGGAATCTTGCTGGACCAGTCTCTAACCTACAAATTGAAGTGTATTCAGTAAAAGTGTATGTCTAACACTCTCCGACAATAACACAACTTGAAAAGGGCTTTAGGTATTTTATCACATAACAGAACTGGAAGCACAAATCCTAAAAAAATGTATTAACCAATCCTTTAGGTATGTATAAGCACACTCTCCGACAATGACACAACTTGAAAGGGCAATCTTTAGGTATTTTTTCACATAACAGAACTGGAAGCACAAATCCTAAAAAAATGTATCAACCAATCCTTTTGGAGTTGACAAGCTTTTCAACTGCATTTGAAGGAAGACAATCCAGTTTGAATATTATACTTAATAGTTACAAAATGTCAATAATGGATCCAACTACTGGTGAAGAAGCACATCATCATGGTGTGGAAAAGCAATGGACGAATAGGTTATCAATTTGTTCCATAACCTTACATCATTTAAATACTTAATTTTCTAATTAATATCATAAAATTTGGGGCAACAAATATTTCTATCTTTTTCCTACATTGCTTTTCCATAAAAACATACATCAGCGTTACACTTTTAATTTTCTTAATACGTATTTGCATTGAAGACCATCCTTTAAACAATCAAATTATCCATAGGGTAAGTTTTTAATCCAATTCAAACTAGTATTGCTAAAGTGACATACACTCTTAAGGACTTAAGATGGTTGAGTATTCATCGTGCTGATGGCCAGCAGAAGGAGCTATCAATTTTTACATAAAGCTTGATTCTGTGAGTAGCACATTATTCTCTATTTTCACCAATTCATTCTTTCTTTTTCACATATTATCAGTTAAGAGCCTACAAAATCATATGCGAGTAAAAGATTGCTTCCAATCATTAGCGGCTTTCACAAGACTAAAGTTCACAGCCATTCTAATTTTCAAATGAACACAGCACTCCATGTATGCACAAATTAGTGGCAGCAAAGGATGTAAATTACGAAAAAAAAAACATAGAGAGAAAAATAGGGTAACGTACTCGGAGAAGGCAAGGATATGCTTGGCAATGTCAGGTTCAACAACGGAATTAGCGGAGGAAGTGTTCTTGTTCTGTTGAATCTCTTCCTGAAATGCGTGTTCCGTATTGGTAAACCCTTTCTTCCTCAAGTATGAAGTGACAAATCCCAGTATTTGTTCGTCTTCCATTCTCTCTAAGTCAGCAGCCAAACCCTCACTCCAACACTCTGAGAGCAGAATTTCTCTTCGTACCTTCGTTAAACCAGTACGTTACTGAATATTGAGAAACACAATTCCGGAATCCACGTTCACCTGATCTTCATGAACGACATTATAGTTCCAGAAGCCACTGCGATGCTCAACTCCATTACACCAAAGACGACACCAAATTCAAGTGCGTAAAAAATGAAGTTAACAACATCAAACTACCTTCCAATCTCGTCTTCTTCGAATCTTCAACGACAAATCCTTCGAGCAGAGAGCTGAATTGGGACTTCGAGTTTATAGAAAGAATTATATAGGTCTTTCGATTTCTGTTTTTTTTTTTGTCAAATTTTCGATTCCTGTTTGAAGAAGGATTGGACTTCGCTTATTTTTTGGTCCAACAATATTGGGCCGAAAGGATCGCTTTTTCTGTAACTATGGGCTTTTACTTTGTCTTTTGGGCTACATTGAAGGCCTGATTCACTGGTTCCTGGGTTACATTTATATAGCCTTTTTTGGGCCGAACGCTACATTTAGCCTCGGTGAGTCTCCTGAATTAAATACACGAATGAAAATTAGGATTGCAGCATTTCGAGATACAAAATAGATCAAATGTTTAAATTGATTATATATATATATATATTATATTATATGGCTCCACCCCTTTCTGGTCGTACACATTTTAAAACTATAGTACAAAATTAATAATAAGAGAAAAATTATTATTTGATCCCTTCTTTTTTACTGAGTTAACGATTTAGTCCCTCATTTATTTTACATACATATTTGCGTGTCCGTTAGGGCACGCAAAACCTCTAGTATATATATATGTTAGATGTTAGATTTCATTTTAATGTAAAATGTTTGAAACATTTCAGATGGATTATATATATTTTTTACCAAAAAAAAATTGATTACATATATCTATATAATTTGTTTTAAATTAGTTATGTTGTTACAATCGGTCATTTTTTTTCTTTTTAATTGTTGACGTATCATTTTTTTTTTAACAAAGTTGACGTATCACTTTTTTTAGTAGTTAAAAAATTTAGGTGAGAGGATGGCGTCTCAGTCTAAAGTTAAGGTAGGCCTCAGGGCTCAATGAGCAATTACAGAAGTACTTACAAATAACCCACCAAATGAGGCATCATCAAAAATCGAATTCAAATCATGCAATTGTCATGAACATAAGGTGGTCAAATGAGTCAAACCCCAATGACAAGTTGACGTATCATTTGATAAATCATTTTTTCTCTTTATCATGTTTGACTTACTTTTATTGTTAATTATACGCATTCAACAAAATGATTATGAATTTTTCACTATAAGAGATCTAAATAATTAGTATTATTATAAAAATAAATATTATGGATCAAAGTTTAATCATTTATGAAATATATAAACTAATTTATAAAAAAATAAATTGTGGAAAAAAATGATAAATTAAAGGGATAAGATTACTAATTTTCTTAACAAATGTAATGTAATAATTGGGTAACTTGTTAAATGTTATATAATTTTGAAAGATGAAAGAAATTAGAAAACAATAAAGAGTAATAAAAAAGAAAGGCGCAAGGTCGGTGTAGCGGAGGGAATGGATCATCTCCATTATATTTTCTCTCCATTACTGTCCATTACTTTTCATCTTAGCCATCCAAAAGCATCCAATGGTTTGAGAGAGTGCCACACCAAAGTTTAAGAATTTGCAAATTTTTTAACCAAAATGAAGCATGAAATACGCACCACTGTACTCTCTCTCCCAAGTCAGGTTGGAAAACTCAATAATCTCCAAGATTGTGGAGAAAAGTAAAGAGAAAACCTTTTTTTAAGTCCTTAAATTTGTGAGAAAATTACAATTTAATCCTTGGATATTGAAAATATATTTTTTGGTGCTTATTTTTTTCAATATAAAAGGCCAAAGTCCTATTTTGGTCCCTCATATTTGCTCAAAGTTATGTTTTGGTCCCTCAAGTTTTTTTGTTCTATTTTGGTCCCTCATGTTTTTTTCGTTCCATTTTGGTCCCTCATGTTTCCTCAAAGTTTCGTTTTGGTTTCTCAAGTTTCCAAAAGGTTCCACCGTTAGTCTTTGATTCTTTTCCATCCGCTTTTTTCTGTTAAAAAAGGAAAAAAAAACTAACTTTCACCTCCCAACAATTTTGCTCTTTTGCATTAAGGTTCTCCCCTTTTATAAAAGAGTAAAATTGTTGAGAGATGAAAGTTAGTTTTTCTTTTCCTTTTTTTAATAGAAAAAGTGGATGGAAAAGAGTTAGGGAGTGACGGTGGAACTTTATAGAAACTTGAGAGACCAAAACAGAACAAAAAAAAACTTGAGGGACTAAAACGGAACTTTGAGCAAACATGAGGCACCAAAACGGAACGGAAAAAACATGAGGGACCAAAACAGAAAAAAAAAACTTGAGGGACCAAAACGTAACTTTGAGCAAACATAAGGGACCAAAATAGGACTTTGGCCTTACATATTTATAAAAAAATAAGAAAAAAAACATATTTTCAATATCCAAGGATTAAATTGTAATTTTCTCACAAATTTAAGGACTTAAAAACAGGTTTTCTCTTTACTATTATTACATAGAGATGTTTACAATCTTGGAGATTATTGAGTTTTCCCACTTGACTTGGGAGAGAGAGTGCAGTGGTGCGTTTTTCATGCTTCATTTTGGTTAAAAAATTTGCAAATTCTTAAACTCTGGTGACGTGGCACTCTCTCAAACCATTGGATGCTTTTGGATGGCTAAGATGAAAAGTAATGGAGAGTAATGGAGAGAAAATTTAATGGAGATGATCCATTCCCGTGTAGTGGAAGGCATAGAGTTGATTAATTGAAAAGGTAGACATGAAAGGGAATGAGCATGTGAATGAACTATATATGAAGGCAAAAGCTGGCATGGATGCTTATTACTTGTAGTTATGGCCATCTCTCTCTCTCTCTTCAATTCTCTCACTAACAATTCACCATACTCTACGTAGTACAGACTCTTCATTTTCAATATTCAACAAATAATAATACAAACCTAACGTAACGTAACCCTTTATTGACTTACAACACTCGAATCAATTTTCTCCAACCATTTCTTTTCCGGGTTTTAGCATTTTAAATAGGTGGCGTTGGTATTGTGTTTAGAGATGGTAATGGAGGAGTAGTGGATGGCTGGAGTGGAAGATGAGAGCTACTTCTGCATTCATGACAGAAGCTGTTGCTTTGAGGGAAGCATTGGCCATGGCTGAGAGTCTGAATTGTGAAGATGTGGAGTTTGAATCTGACTGTTTGGAGCTGGTTCAAGCTGTGAATAATGGTAGAACAAATGTGTATTGGGATTGTTCTGCTGTTCTTGAGGACATTGTGTCTTTTTTGAGCTTGAATGTTAATTTTTCTATTGCTTCTGGAGGAAGAAATTGTAACTTAGCTGCTGATTGGTTAGCTAAGAGTGGCTTGAGGAGTGTGTGTCCTTTGGATTGGGTGGTTTCACCCCACCTTCTCTTAGGTTTATCTTGAGTCGTGATAGTGGTTGTGTAGATAATGATGTTGGTATAGGTTGATTGGAGTCTGTAAGTTTGTTCTGGTTTTGCTTTGTTGTGGCTTTGTCGCTGGCTGTGTTTTGGGCTGGCTGTTTTGTTGTTGTTTTCTGGTGGAATGAATACTTTTGTTAAAAAAAAAAAAAAATAAAGGTAAGTCTATAATGCAAAGTTTGATTATTAGCTGTATGTAAGTAGTGGTGTGACTCCATACACAGTTGTGATTGGTTAAAAGATTTATTATTTTTTTTATTTTTTAACATTAAATTACATCAATAACTATAAATTATAATTATGCCACGTCAAGAATTAAACTTTGCATCTTACACTAACCATTTTAAATATAAATATAAAATTGATCACCATTTTCCAAAACATATTACATGTTCTGTGTTCGATCTGCTTTACGAACAAAAGTCCTGAGCTGAAAGATTAAATATTTTTCATAATATAATAACCATCATAAGAATGGGTCATACAAAATTACAAATACATTGGATTTGATTTGTTAAGTGAAAAGGAGATATAGCAAATGGGGGCATATGGGCCCGCCTACACGCGCTATTCCCCATGGGCCATATGGGCTGTGGCGGAATCTGATTTGTACAGGCTTTGTTTGATTGAAGAAAAATACAAGCAAAAGGAATAAAATATACATATTTTATTTTATCTTTTTTCAGTTAAAGCTTGAATTTAGCATTTTTTTTTTGTTTTTTTATATACTCTTATCAATTTCTTCAACGATAAAATAAATGAATATATATATGTTAAAATTAAAAATTTATTTATAACTCCATAATTGATAAAAATATAGTTGGAAATTTAAAAATATATATAGATTATAATATTTTAATATTTCTAAAGCTTTTTAATACGGTCCAAAAACAAATTCAGAAAGTATCATCAGCCCATGAACCATATTTGAATTGGGCAAAACTTACATCAAGTTTCCTACATCCTTGCTATTAAGTTCTCCAATCAACGTTTGACACGTGACAAAAATTTTATATATGACCAATCATGATAAAGAGAGAATATTAAACATCACTTTTCGCATGACCAATCACTGAAAAGAGAGAATCTAATCAAGACATGTGATTGGTGGAGCTTGATAAGAAGGCTATAAGGAATTTGATATAAGTTTTATCCATTTAAATTTATGTTAGGAGACATCTTTATATTTAGTACTCCATAATATTTTTGAATAAAATTGTCTTTTACGGGTGCCTATAAATAATGTTTAAAAAAAATAAGAGAAAGACCTCAATATTTAGTTGGATAGATTTAATAATTTTAAAAAATATATACATAAATTATTTATATGTTTTGTATAAAGCATCCTTTAAATCTTCTAACAGAATGCTACCTCTTAAAATAATGTCTCAACTGAAATAACAACCTAACTGACTTCCGACTTCAAAGATATTCATTTTCTTAACCTCTCAAACTTTGTAAGTAAGATAATTTGTGTCTTTTGAAAAATAGGTACAATTATTCTTCAGTACTCTATGATATTCTACTTTCTTCTCGGGATTCTCACTAATTAAGGCATCGGAATGGTCGGCGAGAATCAACCCCTTCATGCCTTTCCTGCAAGTTACCTCATTTTGGCCACCATAGCAACCTTCGCTCATCCATAATCAAATCATATTTTTTTTCAATCACAAATTTTATTCACATTGTTTTTTTTATAATGGTCTCTCAAAGATTATCGAATTGACAATTTAATTTTTGTAATATTAAAAAAATTAGTCCATATAATAATATATATATCGTTAATTATTTTCATGAACTAAATATCGAGTATATCGTTAAATTCTTTTAAAGAATAACGAATATATTTCATTTTTTAGAAAAAGTTTAACCTTAAGGAGGTAGTTCAACTTGGAATATATCGTTTAATTATGGATAGTTCAACTTATTTATTTTTTAGAAAAAGTTGAACTATCAATAATTTAAAGGTGCTGTTAAAAGAATCAATAATTTAAACTTCATAACTAAATAAATCTTTTAAAGTGTGTGATTCACCTGCGATTCACCTCTGACTAGTCTATTGAGATTATTGTACTCAACCCTTTACTATCTTAAGCATCGGAGGTGAATCGCAGGGCCATCCCTATGTGTTCATTAACTTGCAGGCGACTTCCGACCCAGAGTTGCCTCACCGAACCAAGTAATGACCCCCGGCTAAAACCAAGTTCATCAGTGTGCATATAAAATAAATAGGTTAATTAGTAGAACTTAATCTTAGATATCTCCTCTCTATTTTTCTTTTTTTATTTCTGTCTATATTATATTTTACAAACATTGTATAGTTTACTCCCTTATCTGGCGAGGGAGACACTTATAGGGGACAAAAATTAGTTTGATGGTTACAAGTGGAGTCGTGTCTGGCGGCCAAAAGTTCATGAAACTCTGCATTATATCCACCATACTCGCACTCTTTGCCCAAATGTCTAAGACGACTTGTCGTATTGACACTGGTTAATAATTCACAAGGCTTAATTACCTAACAATAATAACACCATATCCCAATCAATTTTAATAAATTAATGAATTCTGATCCACAGACATCTTTGTTACTTTTAGTATATGAATATCCCTTTCCTTATCCAAAACGCATGTTCGTTCCCTCCACTCCACACTTGCTAGTCCCACACTATACTCTCACCTCCATGTGACTGCATGATCCATCCATCAGATAACAAAATGACATTTATTCTCACGATCAACAAAGATATTAGTTGTTGTTGTTATTAGTGATGGATATTTTAATTACAATAATACATTAATTATATTTTTTGCTTTGCTACTTGTGGGGATTAAATGATTAATGCAGCATCTGTGCACGCATGATCCTACAACTTCAAGTTTGATAATAATCTCACTTTAATTTGGTCACTAAGGTGAGTGGGAAGATTGTTTGGCAGTGGTATGGGGTGGAGTTGTTTAAGGGCTAAATTATTGATTATTAGATTATTAGTTTATTAATGAGTGAAGTGGGGTTAAGAATCATAATTATTTATAAACCATTTATCAAATACTTATTTTTTCAAACCCTCCAAATGAGAAAATTTTGGATGGTTTTGTATTTCTCTTTTAATCTTATTATACTTTTAAATTTTAGGGTAAAATACAGGAAAGGTACCTGTGGTTTGGCCTAATCTCACTTTTATGACGTGTGGTTTCAAAAGTTGCACATAAGGTACCTGTGTGTTTCGCCATTAAACAGAAGCAGTACTTGTGTAATTTTCCGTTAAAGAAATGGTTGTTTTGCTATTTTGGCCAAATTTGGGGGGGCAAAAAAGTAATTCTTATGCAAGGAGAAAGAGGCTAGATCCATAGTATTGCCCAAAAACATTTAAATTCTTTCAAAACAGTCCATAAAACTCAAAAGTTCTAGAAATAGAGATTTTTGAAAAAAATTATATTGTTGGATTCATTGAAAATAGTAGGTTCCAAATATATATTTTCCTTTGAAAAATATTATATCTATAATTTATTATTTCTTACTCAAAAGTGTCTTATAATAAAATTAAAATGAAACACGGATAAAATTTTTTTGTCAGGTTGCTCTCAAAATTTAACCACAAGCTCATAAGGACTTCTAGATTAACTACACAATTTACTTTTAAGTCAAATGCTAAGTCTAATGTCTAACAAGGTACCTTGGGGTATTACAAAAACCCTCTTCGATCTGCAATTTCAACAACCCTAATTTCATCAAATCAAATTAGAAACCCTAAATCTTTGAAATTGCTTCAAAATCTGCCGAGAAATTTGGAGATGATAATTCGGGTGATTTCTGATTAATCTATATCTATGTGTGTGTGTGTGTGATTTCTGATTTAATTTGATGAGTGAAATTTGAAATTCATATGAGAAATGAGGGTTTGTTGAGTTTATGGGAAGAAGCGATGATGATGAAGATGAAGAGAGTGTTGGGTTTCATCGTTTAATGTTCAAAATATGAAGCTAATATGTAGTTCAAGCTTCAGCAAAACCACAGGTACCTAATGTGCAACTTTTGAAACCACAAGTACTACTTTTTCTGTCAAAAATTTAACAGAAAATTACACAAGTACTGCTTCTGTTTAACGGCGAAACACACAGGTACCTAATGTGCAACTTTTGAAACCACACGTCATAAAAGTGAGATTAGGCCAAACCACAGGTACCTTTCCTGTATTTTACCCTAAATTTTAATATAATAATATCATTGAGAATTTTGAATTTTAACACATTTTACCTCACTGAGAATTTCTATATAGCGTCTTATCCTTAGCTAATTACCTGATTTGAGACTCGTATCAGTATATACCCCTTTGAAAGCCGACGTCTACGGTGGCCTACACTATCAACACTGGTCCATTGATAGCTCTTTTCACTTTTGGTGGCTCCATACAACTTTCAGTATTCGACACGACGTATCGTACGTATCTTAATCCAGCCTATAGGCTGCCTCCTCCATGCTGATCAACTCTCAATGAAAGCACCAATTGATACGGATATAAGCCCTTAGAAGAACCACACCTCAAAAGTTAGTTATTGAAGATTTTACCTTCAGCTAACAACTCGATGTGGCACTCGTATCAATTTTTATAAATTATCTCACCTCACCTCATTCATTCTCATGTCATCAATGATCATCCCACTCTCTCCTATAAACTCTCAATCAAGTGACCAAAAAAAAAA